>OZ026616.1:37200216-37362716 GCA_964020975.1 Hermodice carunculata
TAACATACACCAAAGCTTCGTATAGTGATTTGCTACCCGATTTATTAAATTGCGTAAGGCAATGCAAAGTTATAACGATACTAAAGTGAAACAAATATGTTTGTATCAGACATTATAGTGTTTTGAAGGCAATGGGTCAATGTATCTCTTACAGCTGTAACGAAATGGTATCTCTTTGACATATATATATATATATGTTTATATATATATGTTTATATATATATATATATATATATATATATATATATATATATATATATATATATATATATATATATATATATGTGTGTGTATATAGCTTTTAATTTGTATATATTTTACAGCCAAAGGGAAATAATATTTATACACAGTCCAAACTCCGCGTCGCAACTTAGTTTGAAATACACAAAGCATAGATTGATTGTACCATAAAAGACGGGGGAAATTGATGGTTACCCACTCGTTGTTTGTTTCGTCCGAGGGCTGGGAACTGGAGGTGGCTTCTTCTTTGCAGGTTGGTTTCGTTTGTACTAAAGCGAAGAAAAGAGCCACGCTATTCAAGAAATATCGTCTGTGATATTATAATATGTCTTGATTAATTTAATTCAACATTAATTATTCACTAAAATGTCATGTTATTTAGTGGTTTAGTGCAATATGACAATGGTATTGCTGTCTTCGAACTTAGCCTTTCTCATACAGGAGTATGGAAAAGAAAGACACGTATATGGCAAGTAAATGCTCTAGATATTTGTCAGAGCTTTTGTTTTTATTGCAACATTCCTGACAGGATAACGATGTCTACACAACCATGCATATATACATATATATATATATATATATATATTTATTATTGAATGCAATAACTTGTTAATATACATGCGTTCACTGTAACCTAGAAATAACATAAGGCCTACATTAAAAATAGAAGTAATTTAATTATCCATACATACTATCGACGAATTGCTGCGTATATCATTGATTTTAAGATATGAATATGTCGCTTTGTCAGTAAAATCTTGCGAGGATAGACATTAGAGCTTCATTTCGTTACTCACAAAAAATATAGAGTTCATTTGTATATTTATACCTATCAATAGACGAATTATGTAGAATTTTTGACAATTAAATATTGTAAATGTTATTTGACTATGTACAAAGTATATCAATAAATTCACACACCTTCAAGACCGCTGCTGGGTCGACTGGGAAGGACTGGAATGGCATCTTCTATAAGAGTAATGATCGCCTTCCGAAATCGTAGCACACTAGTGACGGAACCGGTACTCCTAAAGACCTGATGAAGTTAGCGATGCGTAACACACAAGAGAACCAGAGCTCATTTGATTAAATTGATTGCTCTGTTAATCATCAATTGTGTTCCCCAAAGATATGGTTCATTCACATAGGTAACAATGCGTTTGTCTTCAGCGTTTTCATCAGCTACACAGTTATCTATCATTGTATAACGCGTATGTAGACTTTAAAGGCAAATAGATTTTGATTTTTGATGCCCTTTTACATGATAATTATCACGCGCACGCTCGGGCGCAGGTTTGTGCACAAGGATAGAGATCAAAGTCGCGTGTCATCTCGGGGTACTGTATCATGACATGTCTCTTTTTGTGAGAATTCTGCGATATGTAAGTTTGTGCACTAGGATAGAGAAAGAGATCGAGCGTTTTCTTAGGTACTGTAATACACTACGTTTAACTTTTCCCGCCAAATCGATCAAAAGCGCCCGGGTGTAAATTGGCGTTTGCCTTAACGGTTTTACCTGAATTTCTCCTTGCTAGGAAACGTGTTTGCTGACATCTTTATGTAAGATCATCCATGATGGCATTCCCGTGCGTCCATCCCGGGCCAAGGAAAGAAACTGACTCGTCTTACTCTCACCAGGAACAAGTTAAGAAGTTGTCCAATGGTAAATCTCCAGTGCAAGATACTTTTATTTCTGAGAGTCTGTAATGTGCTGATCATAGCCTGCTTGCTATATTATCTGTTTTAGTAAGTGCGGTTTTGGTACAGGGTCACATGCATGATACCAAGTCAAAGTTAAAGTCAAAATGCTATCATTTAAGCAAGGTATCTTGATTCGTGTACGCTGTTATACAACAGGGCCCTGACATAGTGGACTCACAATTATCTATATACAAGCTAACAAACACACCTATACAATTAGATAACTAACAACAATAAAGCACCAACTGTAAAAATCCTTACAAACTGAGAGTTGAGTTCTACCTCTTAAAATTAGATTATAAGTACCAAGACAGATGCAAACACCGATTGTAATATTATAAAGTAAAGTTCTTTCAGCTTATCTGATCTAAAAATTGACAGGCTCTCGGTGAAATTCTAATATCAGGGTATCAACCATTCCGCATTTGTATTCATCTAAAACAAAAGAGCGTTGTTGAACTTTCTGGTTAGATTTTGGTGTGTGAAGATTGTGCTTTAGAGTAGAGTTAGTATTATGACCCTGGTTGAAATTCTTCAATGACTGACTCAAGTAAGTTGATACCAAAGCATTTATAAATTTGTACTTTAGCACACAGTTATGTTTGTGAATACGCTCTTTGATTGTCAGCAATCTTAGTTTACCCATCACTAACTTTGTTGATTTGTCAGAGAGAGCGTGTAGAATGGTTTTGCCTGTCTGGTTGTGCTTTTTTTTCTTTTGTAGTTTACAAGAACATAATTGCTACAAAACCCATACACAGTGTCACAATGATCAGAAATGGACATTACTAAGTCTGAGTATATTTGCAAGGCTGAGTTTTGGTCTAGGTGCATGTGCTTTCTAACTCTCCTAAGCATACCAATTCTTTTTCTCAGTTTCTTATACATATTGTCGACATGTACATTCCAGCTAAGTGTTGCATCCATCATTACTCCTAGATATTTGTGACTATGTGCATGATCTTTTTTTCACTTTTTCAATGGTCATTTGCCGGATTGCTCTCTTACTCAATCCTTTGTTTGTTCCAAACAAAGTCTAATTGCATTGTAAACAATTAGACGTAACTTATTCACAAATAACCATTGTGATGTTCCAATCAAATCAGCAGAGCCTGACCGAATCCAAACCAACGCATCCCACTTTGTTCTATTGTAGAATTTGGCAATTTATGTAATTTTTTTCTTTTTTTTTTTTTTTTGTTTGTTTTTTATTGTTTTGTTTTTGTTTTGTTTTTTTGTTTTTTTGGGTTTTTTTTTTTTTTGGTTTTTCTTTGTTTTCTGTTTTTTTTTGTTTTGTTTTGTTTTTTGTTGTTTTTTGCTTTTGTGTTGGTTTTCGTTTTTTTTTTTTTTGTTTGTTTGTTTGTTTTTTCGATTTTATTTTCCCAAAAGCGGAAAACGAACGTTTCTAGGTATAGGATTCGCTAAACTCTGTCGATAACGAGATATTGGTATCGGTAACAAAACAAACAAGGGTCAGCCAGGCCCTACAAATCAGATTTTATACATTTCTTGATCCAATTAATAGTCGAAGAGGCAAAAAAACAGTGTCATCCGCATAAAGAGCTACATTAGAGTGAATAATGCATTGGGTAAAATAGTTGTAATATAAAACAAACGACAGGCTGATAAAATGGAACCATGTGGTACTCCACATCTAGCTGGCATGTTATCTGAGGTAGATGTAGTAAACCAAACACATTTTGTACGATTCCTGGCATAATTTTAACTCATTTCCAAATGTGCCTAGGCGTTTAAGTCTGAAGAGGAGTGTATCAGTATCTACTGTGTCAAGTGCCCTTTTTAGCTCCAGTTAAAGTGCGCCAGTCATATTACCTTGATCCATGTTTCTTTGACAATAGGCAGTCATATAAGTTGCTGCTGTTAGGGTAGAGTGTTTTTCTCGAAAACCTGGTTGCTGTACACATAATATTGAATGTTTGTTCAGGTAGGCCGAGAGCTATTTTGGACAGCTCTCTCAAAGATTTTCATGCACACTGGGAGGATTGATATAGGTCCGTATTAAAGGGGATGGTGGGACTATCTGTTTTGTAAATCGGGGTGACGCTTGCTTGTTTCCATGTGTTGAGAACGCAACCAGTTTCAAGACAAGCATTCATGAGTTTTGTAAGAGGTTGTGCTGCAACTTTGGCAGCATCCTTCAGTAGTCTGGCATTGATATTATCTAAAACTGTTGATTTAGATGCTGTCAGATGCCATTAGATATCGCATTAAAGTAACACTTCTACCACTCATAAAGAATATTTCTAGTGAGATAACCGAAAAAGACAATTGCAGACGTATTGCTCTCGCCACAGTAATGTACTTGAGCGTGTTATTTGCCTAAATTGGCAAATACGTGACTACTTCGATGCATCAGTATGATTTTAAGAAAAATCATGTTGCAGGTGTATGTGTATTTGTTTCAAAGGCTACTGTACGATATTATGTAACCTGTGGTAATGCAGTTTTCTAATGTTTGCTGGCTGCTAAGAAGGCCTTAGAGCATGTTACTCACCGGACTCCACAGAAGACTACATGTTCATATTATAAAAGCGATAGTCATACGTTTTGATTAAAAAAAAAGAAGAATTAAGTATTCAGTGGGAAACATCTATTTCTGGGTACTTTATAGCATCAAATGGTTGGCGCAAGGAGGCGTCGCTTGCCACTTTCCTTTTATTGCTGCATTGCCTGATAGTTGTATTTTTTTGAAATACAGGTGGTATGTTCATGAATAAAATCTTGAATGCCAATGATATGGTGTCGTAGAGCGCAACTGGAAAGGGTCCAAGAAAACTTTTGATCTGCTAGGTTTTTGCAGTCGAGAATGGTTTGGCTGTAACACAAGCAAAATGGAGTGTATGGTGTGTTTTTTTCTGTTTATTACAATGGTTGCTGGCCTTGTAGTAAAATTTACTTGCCAAAAGCTTAGATTTGTACAGTGTTGTACGGCCATTTAAGCCAACAAAAAGTTTTCTTTTGGTATACTAGCTACTACCTATATGTGGAGTGTTTATAGAGTGAAACGTGCGGAAATACAAAAGAGAACGTTTCTGTTGTAACAGCATGGAATATGATAAATATGCTGTTTAATGAATTGGATGCGCCACAGTAATTTTGTGCAACGTCGTAAAAATGAGTTCATGTATGATTGAATGCAGCATGAAATATTATCGTGAAAACGGGGCCAAGTTCAGAATTTGGTGATCATTGTGTCCATAATTGATAGTGCATATTCAACACTGCAAATCACTGGCTACTTCATTCTGGGAAAGACCGGCTTCTGGCATTCCAATCATGCTCCCCCCCTTCAAACCTTGAATTTTGTTTCCAGTGATCTGCACATCAGGCTGCCATGGTATTCTGGCTTCAAGGTGCCTTGATCCGCGAGCAAGCTCATTCTAAATCCCCTGTGAGCCTCAGGTTACGTGTAACTGTCTTGTGCACGAGTCTACTGTGCTGATGTGGAACTGCTTTATTTTATTTATTTGTGCAATATTCAGTGTGCCTTGTTATGCACTTAGGCCTAATACAAGAAAATAGTACCGGTAAAACGCAAAAATTCCTTGCCACACATTGCTTGCAACTGTAGTTGGTAATGTGCTCTTAATTTTAGATCGCCCGACCGCTTTAAATATGATGATATGTATGACGTACACAAACGACATTGTTGGTGGCGTCACAGGCTGTTTCAGGTATGATTGCGAGTACGAACATGTTGCCTGTTGTTCAGAAATATATGTGCTATCACAGCTGAGTTGGCGTCAAAACAATGAGACACGGAAGTCCTGTAAGTTACATTTTTCCCCCTGTGAAAAAAACTGACAACCATGCATGCCCAATTTCTCAATGCAAGCTTTAATGTGATCATAGATCTTAGCCTGTAACAGACTTTAAACAATTCCAGAAATACAATGCTTTCCTGAATGCATATTATTTATATTGTGTCACAGAAACCTGGTAAGCTGTTGACTAATATTAATAGCACTGTAGCACTGTTTCCACACAGGTAGTTATTATTTGACACATTAAGTACAATCGTTGCCACCTATATAATATCTCAGTCCGCCGGTATCTTTTTACGCAATGCAGCGCAAACCATGTTTGATCTTGTTACACACATATCAACACAGTTAAGCCGTTTATTATAAGCTGTGACGATTCCACATTGTTTTTTATATAGTCGTAAGCTATTTGCGTTACAAGCTGCTGTTTTGTATGTGTATTGGTCATGCTATCTCACTCTCTGTCTCTCTCTATATATATCATTAGTTATGAACATTGCACAATAATGTATATATATATATATGTATGTATGTATATGTATATATATGTATATATAAATATATCTACCAACCATTGTATAATGAAGCGCTAACCTTGCAAGATATATATATATATATATATATATATATATATATATATATATATATATATATATATATATATATATATATATATTGCAAGGTTAGCACTTCATTATACAATGGTTGGTAGGGCAGACGTAAGTATACAGAATGCTCAGCCAAATATACCATGTAAATAAGGTGTTTTTTCCGTAAATTGCCTCAGGATTGAACAACTGCAATAGGACTGCTTTATGGTAAACTTGACGTGTAATTTCAAATTTGTATAAACAAATAGGCATGCTTGTTATTATCAAAAATAAAATATGTACATATGCTCTTATGTTACAATTTTACAGTATAGTTATCACAAATATTGGAATCTCAGATGCATTGCGAAAATGAATAAATACTATTTGTAAAGCCTATATTGGGTGATATAATATGGTTCCGGTGGAAATCAAGAAACGACGTGCTCTTCAATGTAAGTTCTCTAAGTGCTTAGAAAGACAATTGATCTTTTTGTTGCATTGACTCTACAAACATGCTTGGGACGAGAGCATGTTATTCTGCCAGCGTGTTTCCGTTGGTAATGCCGATGTTAAGAAACAAATGCGGCTGTCGATGCTGTTACGTCTGGTTCTCCGTCCTGCGTCACTGAATATAAAAACTAAGGTGTACATTTAATATGATTGACTGCTTGATTTTGTTTAGTGCACAAGTGCCTCCGTCTGTGCCCAGGTAACAAATTAAACTGACGTCAAAAGAGGTAATGTCTGAAAAGGGAAGAACATCCATTTTCAGCATGTTTAAACAAATGTCCAAGTTACCCAAGACCTAACAAAATATATGTATGATTACTCTAACCTGACGGACCATACTAAAAAGGCCCAACCCAAAATTTAATGGATCCCCCCCCCCAAAAAAAAACAGATACTTTTTAGCTGCCCTTTCCTAATAAATACTAATCGACCCACGCCAGTGCTACAAACTCAGTCAGAGATCCAAGGGGCCCAAAAAAGTCTGTAGTTTTTTCAGTGGCCCCAATGTGACCTACACGGCCCAAAGAGCACAAGGCAAGCTGGTCTTGGGCATACCCCCCCCCCCCCCACACACACACACACTGAAAAACAAATTGAATTTGAGCATACAAAATGCTGCATTTTGGGGAGTTTCGGGTATCTTGCCTTCACATGGTTGACAAAATCACAACATTTTTAGTCATTGTTGTACTGATTTGTCTATTTTCCCTCACACTGTACAAAAATATTGAAAATTGGATGAAAATTAGCAAAAATTATTTTAAAAACATCGCCATGTTATCAATTAAGATAAGACAAATTTTCTGTTCATACATGTAAGGCTTTAGAGAATTTTTGCATAGATATTATGTTTACTAATTTCGGGAAATTTAACAGGTAAAATCATCCAGCAATTACTAAGTTGCGTATTTTCTCTACAAAATCAAGAAGAAAAACTGCATTAAGATAATCACTAGGCCTGAATGTACTTAAATTTTATCACTGAATGTTGATTGATAATATTTTATGCACACATATGGCAGGGTGGTGCAATATAATTGCTGATAGCACACCAAACTATAATGCATGAAATGGGAGGACCAAATGCCTAGGGAATTTTGTCTTGGCGTATTTCCATGTTGGACAATAAATATTGAGTTGCTTTGCACAGTTTTGTGGCTGAAATGCTTTAATCATTTATGAATTAAAAGATGATCTAAATTGTCAATAAATAAATATACAAATAGATATAAGCACAAAAGGCATAATTTTCATAACAGGGACCTGCTTTGTATATATATATATATATATATATATATATATATATATATATATATATATATATATATATATATATATATATATATAAATTACAAGCCCCTGATAGCACTAAGTTACTGAAACTATAAATACATACAGCGGTGTCCCTTTCCAGTACTGAAATCTCATGCATCAAGAAAGTTTTCACCTTATTTTTGAAAATGTTCGTACATTCGCTCTGTTTCGTATACCAGGCAGGTTCTGCATTGGAAAAGGTATAATCATGGTACAGTAGTACCTGCAATTACCGACCCCAGTCGCCACCAGGTCAAAACGACCAGATTCCCTTGGCATGAGCGCTTTTGCAATATTAAATGACCTGACGTGCAAGACCATGGTGCTGTCTAATTGCAGTGGCAAATTTACATTCCCTGAATCATTTTCTCAATAAACTTCTTCACACGAGAAACACTAATTCTGGATAAATTCTGTAGCATTTCTCAAGAATTGTGATGCAAAATTTTGCCATAATGCTCCAGTTGGGCAGCCTTAGAACAGCTGCAACACGCAACCGACCAGCAAAATAGCCTCACAAAGAACCACCCATAAAAAAATGGTTGCACAAATCAACCGTAACCGAGTTGTAAGACAAAGTTAACAGAAAAGCTGGCCAACGTGTGCCGTTATTTGGCAGTAAATTCAACTTAAACATATCATTCTATTTCAACCTGTCTGGACGGTCAACTTGGCGCTGGGGAAAACTATAGCTGCTGCATATGGCCACAATGGGCGCGGTATTGGTTTCAGGTGCCCGTGGTCCGAGTTACCGGAACAGACAGTCATCTACATATTTTTAAAAAATGACTTATAATCTTAACTTTAATCTGCCCACTCGGTTGTGTCTGAAGCAGTTATCATCGTTAATTATAAATCCAAATGACACATGAAGGTATGCATGCCCACACATTGAGTGCCATTTTAAACATGGTGCAATGCATTATAAGAAAGGAAAATCACAGTGAATCATGGCCACGTGGCTGACAGCTTTGAGCCTCTAAAAGTTCAGGTAAACAAAGTTTGAATTAACCGACCTTGCTCACGTTAATACTGTGGTTACTTTTAACCTACACCCCTGGCAACAAACTTGTAAAAATGCCCTACTTATGCATAGTGAAAGCACTATTTGGGAGGATTATAGACATAGCACTTAGATATTTCACAGGTATAACCTTAACAATATATAAAGTATTGTTTGGTGTATGAAAAGAAACCCCTGAAAATGTGCGTGAATACCTGACCTTGACCATGACATGACAATTCGTGCCAAATATACAACTTAGCAAAACTGTGTTTGATTCTGTGCACAAATAATTTGTGTTTTTCTCTGTATTTACGGCTATGTATTTTCATTAGCTGGAACTATGTGGCAGGTTATTGATTTGAAAAAAAATAGTTGATCATTCACTCCTTTGTGACATAATTCTTACGGCAGGTATTTATGAAGGTCCTACAGGTTTAATTATGTCGTATTAAATCTAGTTTGTCCCACTTCCAGGAAAATCTTCGGACTGAAAAAAGTCAATCGTGACAAAACTAAGTTGTTGCAGGTCTGCGATAATACTTTAATAATTTTCACAGATAGGAGAAATCACTTCAGAAGCTGGCCGCACAAACCCGTCTTTGTTACCAGGACTGTCGACAAAAACAAGTAAACACCTTGTGTTTCACCTTTAAACTAGACGTTAAAAGTAACCGCAGAAATCTGTAACTTGAGAACAACGGCGTGTTGATTTGCCCGTACAAACACGGAGAAAGTTCAGGAAAAGTTAGAAACTGAGGTGCATGCGTGTGGTGTTCTGACATATTCACCGTATATCTGAGTGTCTGTAAGAGCAAATAAACACGCAAACCCATTTATTCTTGCTGTTATGATTTATTTTTGGCTTAAAATGTTTTTTGGATGACTGTGCACGGAAAAGTTGCCAAACTGTTACAGATTGACTTTAACTGTACGGCTGTTCTATTAAAAACGCCCTTCACTCATAAGTACAGTGATATGAACGAGTCTCGCATTTTTTAATTTAAAATTGAGAGGAGCGTATGCAGTATACAATATGGAATTTAGGATGTGAAGTAACTGTACTCACATGGTAAATATTCACTTAGCCATATTTAGTTATCCAATTCTCTTTATAATACACGTAAAGTGTACTATGACTTGTGGGCTTTCGCTGACATCTAATTTGGTCATCCTTTTTCTGCCTTTTAGTTACTTTTTATGTATCTGGAGTGCAAATGCATAAACCAAATCAAATGATTCGTATAAGACAGAGGTTTGCCTCCATTACATTTGTAATATATTGTTTATATTTGTGATAGGACTACGATATGTTACTCTTATGAATGGACTCCGACATCTGCACTGAAAATTGGTATCAGAAGCGGTATATATATATATATATATATATATATATATATATATATATATATATATATATATATATATATATATATATATATATATATATATATATAATATATATACATGTACGTATATATATATATATATATATATATATATATATATATATATCTGTGTGTGTGTGCGTAACTACATTTTATGACGTTTTGAGGTTCTTGATGCCCTAGAGTGCAATCAGATTTTTTCTGCTGGAGTTTCTTTTTGGCCGTTGCACACATAGGACTTACTTGCTTCATGGTTGTATTTGAAAACGCGCCGGTCTTTCTGAAGCTTTATTTACACACACCGTATATTTTCTCTTTTTTGAATCCTGTTTGTCTAACCAAGATTATGAAAATTAAGGGTAAGTTCTTTTGTTTTGTATGTCATTTTTTCCATAAATGTGCACGAGAGAAATCAACTAGCTGTTTCTTTGCAAATTCTATGAGATAATATGGACGATTTAAATAAACGTAATGCACAACTATCAACGAAGCGCAAGATAATTTTTAATCAATCATTTCTTTTTATTAGTGTACAGTTTGAGTTCAAAGGTGTTTTGGCTTATTGACAATTTAAATTTGGTCGAGATCGATCAAGTACAGTTTTTTTAAAATAAAATCTTGGAATGAATTATTGCCTGGGTCGAGCATGACCACCAACGTTATGCAGTCAGAACAACAACGCTTTTCACAATCTGAGTGTCCAGTCATATATAATCCAGCATAAAGAAGACAGATAATTCCTGAAAGGCAAGGAATCTGGTATCATGAAGCAGTGGGTTACAGTCTCGAATGATGAAATGTGCTCTTCACTAACACCCTCCACAGGTGACACTGTATGGCGTGTTTGTGTCTGACCTAAACATAAACATAGGAAACGACTTGTTGAAACAGTATGAAGAGGTCATAAAACCACAAAATATGCTTTTTCCATGTGATTTTAGAACAACAGACTAATAACGCAATGCAAAAAGTCACTTGAATGTTTGATTTAATAAAAAACGCCGTACTTCCTTCTGTAATATTTAATTAATGTTTATTTCATTTCTATGAAAGCTTCGAAATAAAACGTTTAAATTCAAAGAAAACCAGCTACTAAACAACAGCAAAAACTAATCGCAGAATTAACAGAGCTATTGAATAGAACATAGGTCTCAACACTTACTTATTCTATACGTACGTCAAGTTGACAAAACTTAAATTTTACCGGAGGTATGAAACTGAGTCACTTCAATGTAAGATCATTTAAATTTTAGTGCATACAATTGACATCCTATGGTTTGGTTACGGTGCTCTTCACGGTAGTCTCCGTGTCAGGATCCGCAGCTGACTTTCTCTTTTTAACGACTGTGGTGGTCTTCTTTACAACTGTTGGTTCTTGTTCTTTTTCCTTTATAAACTGTGGGGTGGAATAAATGTGTTAGGGCATAAATGTTACAACAATTATCAAATGTATATGCATGTATGGTCTGGTCAAGAAATAAAATATGCAATTGTTGTACAATGTATCATGGAATTATAGTATGGTACAATATCCTATGAAACATTACTTTCTAACGATATATTTATACCTCAGTTAAAATGTTACTTGATTTCTTGCGTGTCCTAGATGTTGTAAATCTACATAATATACTTACATATATATTTTTAGTTCATCATAATGCAACTTTTGAAATGATATGGAATTTTGTGCTACTCTGAAGAATGGCATTTTATAGACTGATATTTCGCATCACCTACCAATTTTCCATATAAATGATGACACATCATTTAATAACCTCCCTACACTATCAATAGAAAGATTAATCAATGAAAATATTTAAAGAACATAAGGTCCAAAGTACAATCACATGCCATGGAAACTTTGTATTCCAGTGGATAAAATATAACACTGAACTCCTTTGTTCACAATTTCCTAGGCTTCTATAACGAATCAATTCAATTCAAATTAAGTATCGATATAAGTAAGCCATGATTAACTCCTAGACTGATAAGATCGATGAGAGGAAAAATAAACTTTATTTGATTTATCGTCAATCATTAACGCCAGTCGTAGTCTGACAAAATTCATCCCCACAGCCAATTAGAATTTGTCACCTTCTTTAAAGGGAACTATCCTTGTTCATTTTATTTGCATCCTATTGTGGGAGATCATGTTCGATTTAGTCATCGTTATCTATGTAAAAGTCGTGAAATATATTTCTGCCGTCATTCTCTAACCGCTCGCACATAAACTTGTCTTTATCAACTCGTGGTTTCCCTGATGTTTTTAAATTAGCCACGGTCATCCCTTAATGCAAGAAAAGGATACCGAATTTTTCACAAATTACCGGCCTATTTCTGTACTTACTTTCTTTTGTAAAATATGAGAAAAAGGTAGTTCATAAAGAACTTATTGCGTTGCTGGATAAACATCAGATATTGAACGACCTTTACCTCGGATTTATACACGTATTTGGTACTTTCATGACAGTTAATTACTTAATCAATACGTGTCGGAGGGCTGAGACAAACAGCACATCTTTTCTTTTTCTTATGCATTAATGATGTCGGAACCGTGTCTCAAAATATGCGTCTGTAGCTATTTACAGCTGACACCAGTCTAATCTTCACTGGTCACGATCTAGATGTATTAAAACACAATATTAATTTGTCAATAGGCTCGGTTATCGAATGGCTAAATCCAAACAGATTATCTTTAAACAAAGAGAAAACAAGTTCGTGATTTTCCTTAGAATGGCTCATGCACAGAATTATTATCCTTTGAAAATACACCTCAATGGTTTATATTAGAAACATACAATATATTGTAAATTTCTGGGTGCTTTGTTAGACGAAAGTGTAAATTGGAAATATCATATTTCACATGTTTGCAATAAACTGAGTCAAATTTTCTTTTTAAAAAAACTTAAGGTGGTAATTTTGAAAAGAATGTATTGGCTCAGTTATATAAGTTTGGCATATCATTTTATTTACTGCAGTACTTGGCTTCTACTTATGATTCAAATTTAAATCAACTTGCTTTTTGTCAGAAGAAGTAAGTGCAAACGATTATTTTTCTATTTCTCATTGCCATACTGATTCCATTTTTCTCAGTATCTTAAGAACTAAGCAAACTAACATTTACATGACTTGACTGTTTGTCAATAAGGCAGCCCATACACTGATACCAAATATCTTTCGGGACTTTTTTCACTTTAATATTGATGTTCCTAACTACTCGACCCGGAAAGGAGAAGACGTATATGCTTCCAGATACAGAACTAATGTTTGTAAGTTTTCAATTAAATGGGATAGTCATGAAGTATTCTTCAAAATTTACGAAAAGTATCTGTTTTGTTTTAATGTCAAAAGAAGTTCTAATTCTTGTTATTCACCTAAATGATCTATTGTTTCAATGATTGTTTGTAATTTTGTCATTGCTGCATACTGCCATCTCATTTATGAATATTATATATTTATGCAAGTTTACAACTGGATGGGAATGTTACAAACTCACCATTCCAGTGTTTTGTATCTTATTTAGTTGTATTATTGCACTGGATTCATAGAATTCAATTCAATTCATATTGACCTTGGAGTTATATACTTTCTGTCTGTACGCCTTTGCTTATCTTTATTTTTTAATATTTTGTTTAACGTGGGGATGGTTTTTTCATCTCCAATGCTTTTATTTATAACTTTTTGGTGCACGTTTGTTAAATAAAAATCAAACAATATGCACAATTTACCATGACCTGCCTTTGCTATTATTTGCTATACAGAACACAGCAGCAAACACGTCGATTCCAAATTACGCAGCATCCCCTCACGGGTATCTCGTAAACAGGCACACGCCCAGATAAAGCATCCTTTTTAGTGCATTCCAAATTAACGCTTATATTGCTAATGTCGACCAAAGTTGGTGTTCCTTGAATTTACACAACAGCCCTAGATCTACATTCCTCGTTAACAGACCTTTCATTCATGCACCAGCATGTCTGTGAGCGCACCGTACACAGAAATGTTGTTGACGCTTTCAAAATTCGGCACCGAAAGAGTTAAGAGAGGACAAAAATATTCAGACGCTGTGGCTTTAATGTACCTGTGTTTCATGTTCTGGGGTACCACGATGCATGCTATGGGGCAATATGGTGAAATGTGTTGCAGGGGTGGATGAATCGTGATAATCGGAGCAAAATATCTGTAAAGTCATATTGTCATAACAGGTAGTCATTGTTCTCAAAATACTGTTCGACTGATATATGTACACAATGGTGGTTCACACGGAGGAGTACAATCTGCTGTACATCATAACTCACCTGGATTTCTTCCCCGTCCTCCACTTCAAAAAGAACAAAAGTGTCGAATGAACCCGACATTGTGTATCTTAAGTCTTTTCCTCTATCTGTAGCTCCAGCCGTCTGTCTCCACAATGCAAGAATTGATACTATCGTGAGATGAGCATGATCCACGCATGACTTCACAGCGGAAGAACTCGATATTATTGGATGTGCCCCTGGAGACATACAGATAATATTTTACACTGATAATTGTTCCTTGTGCTATGTTCCTTGTGTGGCTGCAAGGTAATTAATCGCTCTAAATCAGGTCATTTTTGCCACTGAAATGTTTCGACAATCAGCTACTAAGACCCTTCACATCATGTTAAGATTGGGGGGGGGGGGGGCTGCATGCAAAGAATAAATAGCTTCATAAAGTCCCCTTAAGATTTGCTTTTCTGTTTGGCTGTTTTGATTAAATTGTCTTTTGCCCTGCGGATGAGAACCTGACGTAGGCGACCAGCAAGTGTATATAGCATACTAAAGGTGCATAACTTAATGTCCACCGGCAAACGACCTTAGATAGATAGATAGATAGATAGATAGATAAACTTTATTTTACGAGGGTAACCTGATAAACAAATTGTTTATCTTCCTCAGGGCCCTCCAATAAATACAAATACAGTAAAATACATACAATAAAATACACACAATAAATATAAATACAATAAGATACATGCCAATAAGGATGTGGGTTTATATAGGGGGACCCCCAGGAATAGCTGGCTAAGATTAAAAATGCAAATAGGCACCCGATGGTCTCTTACAATTTATACAAATTACAGTGATGACTGTTAAAAGCTAAAAACTTCATTTCCCATAAAAAGATCTCATAAAAGCCGATTTAAAGGCAAAAGGTGTTGGCTTTTCTCTGATATCACGTGAGAGTGAATTGTATACTTTAGCACCAGATACCGCAATAGAGTTGCGGTATGCTGCCTTGTTAGCGCGAGGAATTTGGAGGAGGCTACTTTCTGCGGAACGAGTTGTTCTATTGTGTGCATCCTTTACATAAACAAACATGTCAGTCATATATTTAGGGGTATTACCATTTAAACTTTTGTATACCATTAGGGCCTTTCTGTATCGAAAACGATCTAATAGAGGCATGATACCGAGATTTTGGAAGAAGGCAGCAGTGGGAGCTCTATAGTCAGCATCTGTCATTAATCTGATAAAGCGCTTTTGGAGTTTAACGAGCTTCTGCATGTCACAACATCCATCCCATACTGTACTGCAATAATCAAAATGTGGTAAAATATAAGCATTATAAAAAGTTTTGCGTGCTGAGGGAGGTAGGAAACACTTAATTCTCCTAAAAAAGGCAATATTGCCACACACAGACTTGTACACCTTATGACAGTGGTATTTCCACGACAATGCTTGGTCTACTTTCACCCCAAGTAACTTTTCACATGTGACATTTTCCAGAGTCTTTCCATTTAGATAGCAGTTGAGGTTTGGTGTGCGTAAATTTCTCCGTTTTTGGTTAGTGGTGATGAGCATAGACTTTGTCTTGTCAGTGTTGATAGCCATTTTGTTTACATGACTCCAACTATGTAACCGTTGTAGGTCAGTATTCAAATTTTCCTGTATCTCTTCTACTGACTTTCCACAGACATGGATTGATGAGTCATCGGCATACATGTCAATTTGGTTTTCCAGATGAAGGGGTAAATCATTCATGAAGATAATGAATAATAATGGACCAAGGATAGTACCTTGAGGGACTCCTAAACATGTTCTGCTGATTTGCCATTTCTAAGAACCCATATTGTTTCCCACATCATTGATTTCGATGTTTAATTTGTCTGAAGATGATGATTTGAACCGGACGGACTGTTTTCTCTCTGTAAGATAGGACCTAAACCAAGAAAGGGCAGACCTTTACCACAAGCACTTAATCTTCACGTTGTGCGCATATATATGAAGGCGCGCAATGCGCGTGTCACTTGCGCCCGGTTGATAATAAGAGGGGGAGCATGAAAGCGATTGCGTCCCTTCAATAAAACGTAGCTTGAGAACCAAATTAATTTTTTATCACCATCAAATATGTTACACTTTATATATATATATATATATATATATATATATATATATATATATATATATATATATATATATATATTTATATGTACGTATGTATGTATGTATGCATGTATGTATCTATATATATACATATATATATATATGTATATATATATATATATATGTATATATATACATATATATATAAATATATATACATATATATATGTATATATACATATACATATATATATGTACATATATATATATATCTATATATAAATATATATATATATATATATCTATATATAAATATATATATATATATATATATATATATATATATATATATACATATATATATATATATATATATATATATATATATATTTATATGGTTTGCTTAAAACATACCACTGGTCGAGGAACGGCTTAACGGTTGTTAAAGTAGTTCACAGCAGTCACTGTGGAATTTTAAAAAAACGAAATCAATGATGTGGGAAACAATATGGGTTCTTAGAAATGACAAATCAGCAGAACATGTTTAAAAGAATTTCTTGTAAAGTAAAGCCGCAGTGAATTTTAAATGTGAAAATTCGGTTTAAAGATTCAGAACTAATAGTTTCAAAACCCCGCATTTACGACATTCATAAATTGCAACCCAAGGCTGAGACCCGAGTCAAGTAGAGTAGAAGACAGAGCTTCAAGAATATCAGCAATATCAACAGTTTTCAATACCAATGTGAATATGCCAAATTTTACCCCTGACTTGAAACAGACAGACACTCTTAAAAAACAACTTCATTAACGACGAACGTGGTTTCTTTCCCGGCACATGTACGCCTAACTACTTAACACCCAAAATTAAGCACTTGTGCCAAACATAAAAAGGGACATGGTAGGCCTGCCACATTTTGCTGCTCCTGACTTGTCAGTCAGCTGAGGTAGTGGCAAAAGAATAAACCTACACCATCTTTTATATCAGTGAGTCTTCAATATAAAAAAAAACTCCAACACCTTTTTTACTGAAAAAGATGGTAATATTGTGCCGGTGAGAAAGCAAGAAAAATAAATTGCATACACCATTTGATACACGGTCTCGTGAAATTTCTGGCAAAAGAGGAAGTATGGTGATAGTATGATAGTAAGCGATTATATTGTCACTGAAAATGCAGTTTCCTTTATGACGATTCCATCTAAATGTGGCATAACGTCAGCTGATGATAAAATGGAGGGAAAGATGTGCTCAGCTGACCTAAGCCTGCTCATAAAATCAAAGTTGCAATTAAACAGACCTGTGTTCAACTTTAGCTGAGTGCATATGACATTTAGAAGTATGTCTAAGATTTGCCTAAAAAAAGTCATCAAAATATAAAATTTTACTGGAGCGTGAGGAATTAAAGACTTTTTAAATAGAACGTTAAAAAGAAGAGTGCTGCTTGGCGGGGAAATTACATAATATTGAGCATTAGAATGCCCTTTTACTTACACAGTAATCAATATAAAGCGTACAATTACCGACAAGTACCAGATTTAAAAAAAAAAAAAAAAAAAAAAAAAAAAAAAAAAAACAAGATGTTTAAAGTCAGGAATCCACATTAGTACCAGCTGGCAAACACCTTTATTTGACCTTTGACCAAGGAACATATCCATGAAGTTTCGGCTCAATCTAACCGACGGGTCTGAAGAAGTGTAAAAAAAAACGTTAATTAAGGGAAAATTGCAGTACCACCTGGTGAAAAAATTAAAAACTAGGAGTGTTCGTGTGTGATATGAAAACTATTGGGTCAGGGGTTAAGGAAGACGATTTTTAAGATTTACCCTAAAAAAGAACACCAAAAATTCTAAAACTGTAAAAATTCCAATGGTGACTGACCATGTGAACAAACTTGGCAGAGGCCCACCCAAGCTACATTGTCACGAAGGTTGAAGTGAAACTGGATGACAGTTTCAGCTTAAATGTGAATAAGCATTAGACTGCGCATTGACTTCCATAGTAATCGATAGCAAAAGGTGCATTTATCAACAAGTACCCGAATTGAAAAAAATCATTAAAAATCAGGAATCCACAGCAGCACCACATAGTAAACAACTTTTTTTGAACTTTTCACAAAGAACATATTCACTAAGTTTCTGCTAATTTTCATTGACAGCTCTGGAGGAGTTGAAAATAGCCCGAAAAAATTAAACACACACACACACACACACACACACACACACACACACAGACACGCACACACACACACAAATTGGAATAAGGTTGCAGTGCCACCTGGTGAATACAGTAAGAACTAGGATTATCTAGGAGTGTTCCTGTATGATATCAAAGCAATTGGGTGCGTGGTTTTGGAGATGAAGATTTTGCCCCCCCCCCCCGAAAAAAAAAAAAACCACCCCCCACCCCCCAAAAAATGCATACAAAATCGAAAAACCACTGGAGCATGACTATTTGCACAAACTTGGTGGAACCCGCCAAAAGTAGGCCCCCACCAACTGTGAAGAGGATTCGGCTGCCAGTGTTGGATGAATGTGAATTGTTGACAGACAACAGACGATGGATGGATGACGGACAATGGAGCCTCCTAAAGCTAATATGTATTATCTTATTTCTGAAAGATTCATGCATGCTTGGTAACATGCGTTAGGTTAAAATGTATAAGGTGCCTGGACATCTAATAGATTAAAATCAAGCATTGAGACACCACAGTAAATGGCAATCTGAAGAACAGGGTGGGTTTTGTTTCACATTCTAGAGAAAAAAAAATAAAATTCCAATTCAGCTATCAACTGAAGTTAGCTGCAATACACATAATTCCATATCACTAGTTTCGGTTCCAATTACAAGAACTAGGTGTATGTTGTACGAATTTGTTTCCACAGAGAGAGTACTTTGAACAAAGATCTTTTCCATTTCTAAAAATACCCTTATCTAACGCATCATACAACTTCGAAAATCGCCAATGAGAGACAAAAAGAAATGAATCGATTTTCTTCTGAGCAAAAAATAAAAAATTAACGCAAAACAAACAATATTTATAATAAGGTCTTGGTCTGGATCAAATACCTACGTTTACCGACGCAGGTATTCCTGGGTCTCTTACAGGAATATAATAGGTTTTTCTTGGGGGTAGGGGGTGTTAATTGTTTCTTTCCGAAGTAATTTTTACTTTTTTTCTTGTATTTACAGTGAACTGTGAAGATGACAATCATATTTGATTGTTTCCGACCATATGTGTTCTCATTTGCTCTTTTTCCACACTTATATTCTCTAACGCAAACAGATATGTCTGTTGACAGTATAAACCACTGAACACAAACTTGGTCCATGGCATGGCGTATGAACGATTGTGACTTGAATTTGAAAAAAAAAAAACATGTACAGGTCAAGTATCAAAATGAACACCATATGCAAAAACTTTATTTGCTCTTTTTTTCGTCAATATGAATTCCTTGTGGTACACCACATGCAACTGGCTCACTACTAGAGATGGATCCGTAAGAACAGATATGAACTATTTTCTGTATGAGAAATATGAATAAAACCATTTCGTAATCGGCATTGTTTTCAGTTCATATAGTAGAATGTCACCGTTTACTTTTTTGAACGCTTTCTGCTGATCGATTAGAACCATGCCATTATACAGACCCTTATCCATATTCCCCAGGATCGGATCTGACATGTATGTAAGTAGCGTTTCTTGTCGAAAAGTTGGATCTAAAACCAGACGGATATTTATATATTAAATTCAGTTCCCAAAGGTATTGATATAATTGATCATACTCGATTTTTCAAAATGTTTTGGACAGGACTGGAAGAATGGATACCGATCAATTATTACCTTCATAGCTTTGATCACATATTTTCAAAACAGGTACGACCTTAGCAAATTTTTGAAAAAGTAGGTACCTCCAAGGTTCTAAGGGATAGGTTGATCAAAATGGCGACAGGGGTAGTTAACACAGCAGCAGCATCCCTCATAAAAACAGTATTCGTGTTATCAAACCCTGTTGCCTTTGATGAGTTTGTCTAACTAAGCAACCTGTAAGTTTCTACCCCTTAAAATGCAAGCAATTTCAAGGAGTAACTTGAAACTCTTTCATTTTTGTGAAACCTGTTGATCTCACTTATGTCAAAGGTGGCGCTAGGAAACTTAACAACTATTTCCTTGGTATGTTGCCAAAAAAATGATTATATCTTCCAGCCCCAAAATCACCGTCAAATTATTTTATCATCTCTTTTTAATCCAATATTAGGTCACGGTGTTTGGATTTTTTTTTAGAACACTAAGGTGTTGCAATGGTCTCCGATGTATATTAAAACAGCCTTTGTTTTCAACAATAGTGTTTGTAATTAACTCTTTCTTTGCTTTAGCTGTCATTCTCTGTCTTTAATTTCTCAGATGTTTAAACTCCTGAAGCAGGTCGTCTGATTGAGCTTTTCTAAATCTTAGCCATTCTTTGTTTCGTATTCTTATAACATGTAGAATGTCTCCAGACGACGAGTCATTGAACGTCTGTTCTAAGCGAACATTTCTGATGGGAGCAATTTCAGCAATCACTCTCATAAAGTATGGGTGAAGATTGACCACCCTGCATTTATCCATTCACTCTTAAAGACATGACACCCGTCTTGTTCTTGAAGTTGTTTCTAAGAGGGCATCACTTTTGTAATCCGTTATGCATCGAGTTTGACTTACTTTGTTCTGGCATAACTGTCCTCTGAAAAGCTTACGAGTGCAGTGAATAGCATAATGGTCGCTAAAAGCACATGGGATAACTCTCAATTGTGTGATATTCGCTGTGTCCGAATCTAGAATAAGATCTGATCCGTTGTGTCAAAATGAATCCCATTCCAAAGACAGTACGTTTTGTGAAACTATCATTGATATCTGTATTAAATGTGCAGACTTAGTATTTCCCAAAGTGAAAAATTAGAAAGCTCACAAACCTTACTGGAATACAATTGTAAAACCCAAACGGGATAATTTATTTTTCTGGGTTTGAATCTTTAAAGACTGTGGAGAACCCCGTGATCGTATTGTCGCAGACATATATAGTAGGACAAAAAGGGAGTATCACTACGCAGTTCGGCACTTAAAAAGGCAGGATGAGTATTTAGGAAAGCAAAGAATGGTCGAAACTTTACTTCAAAATAAACAAAGACAGTTCTGGACGGACACTAAGAAGGTGAACTCTACCAAACATAGTGTCCCACCACACATTGATGGTATTAGTCATTCATCTGATATACCCGATCACTTTGGTGACAAATTTGATGTTTTATATAATTCTGTACAGTCTAATTCAGATACCATCTCTCATATCAAAGACACAATACTAGACTCCCTTCAAAATTGTATCATGCCTGACTATGTCATACAGACTGAGGAGGTTACAGATGCTGTAAAACTACTAAATGCCAATAAGGATGGTGACAAGGGTCTAGACTCTAATCAAATTATCTATGCACCTCACTTTTTGTATGAATATTTAGGTCATTTATATACGGCTATGATTGTACATGGCTCGACGCCACATGACATGTTGTCTGCTATCATCTCATTGTTACCTAAAGATTGTAGTAAAAGTTTATGTGACAGCAAAAATTACAAAGGCATAGCCTTGATCTCCTCACTTGCCAAAATACTAGATCTTATTATAATACGCAGATATTCTGACTAGTTGCATACTTCTTCTCTGCAGCTTGCCTTTAAACAGCACCATTCAACTGTAATGTGCAACCTCACTTTACGTAAGAAAGTTCATTATTACCTCAACAAGGGCTCTAATGTCTTCTGTTGCATGTAAGATGCTAGCAAGGCATTCGACCGTGTTTGTTATTACAAAATTTTCAATATTCTCTTAGAAAAGGGCATACCACATATTGTTATTCGTATTCTCTTAGACATGTATGAAAAGCAACAAGTACGAGCAGCTTGGAATCATACCTTCTCTGATTACTTCACGGTGAGAAATGGTATTAGGCAGGGTGGCATTATCTCGCCACTGTTGTATACTATTTATGCTAATGAGTTGATTAAACGTCTACAAAGTTCAGGTGTTGGATGCCACATTGGTCACTTATATGCAGGCACAATCTGTTATACAGATGATATTGCTATTCTTAGCCTAAGTATTAAAGGATTACAGAAAATGTTGAAAATGTGTGAGGAATTTGGTGCAGACTATGATATATTATATAATGATAAAAAAACAAAATGTATTCGATTTACCAGAAACAAAACCATGTGTGAATTTTCAGTCAACCTAAATGTCAATGCTCTTGAATGTACTCAATCAGTTAACCACCTGGGTATAATGCTTACTTTTAATCTCAATGAGAGAGTCGATCTCGGTCAAAAAAGAGGAGATTTTATCGGCTGGTGTAACCATACTTTAATCAGGTACAGAGCATTATCTATTGAAGCTCAAGCCTAGTTAATTCAATCTTATTGTTGTCATCTTTATGGCTGTGAGACCTGGTCTTCTGATGAACCTTATATCCAAGACCTATTCACTTCTT
This sequence comes from Hermodice carunculata, assembly GCA_964020975.1. Classification (NCBI taxonomy): domain Eukaryota; kingdom Metazoa; phylum Annelida; class Polychaeta; order Eunicida; family Amphinomidae; genus Hermodice; species Hermodice carunculata. The sequence goes on from OZ026616.1 coordinate 37,223,621, forward strand.
GGAATATTGCCATAAGGAGGGTTTGGGATTTACCCAGAACCTTTCACAGAAATCTTCTTCCCGGCCTAACTGGGTCACAGCATATAGCCATCCGTGTATTCAGACGTTTTTTAATCATTATACAGTAAAATGATGCAATCTCGTAACGAGTTGGTGAATATGATAACTGCACAGTCAGCTGTCAATTCAAGAAGTCACATTAATAAAAATATGCAACAGTGTGAAATATAACGCAAACATCGACCTGCTTTTGTCTGGTAATGTGTTCATAAACAGTACTTTCAGTGATGACAGCATATTAAAAGTAGAGCTGCTGAAAGAGTTGAGATCTGCAATCGAGGGTTCTTTTGTCATCTCAGGCTTTGCCACAGATGAACTCAAAAAAATGCACGATCATATATCGACGCCCTGATTTGAACCACTGTAGTACATAGTATCAGCCTTCCTTGCATTTATTTTATATATTTTTATACCCTACTGTACCAACATGCAATTGTGTGCGAAAAAATTATATATATATATATATATCTATATATATATATATATATATATATATATATATATATATATATATATATATATATATATATATATATATATATATATAAGGGCTAAAAGGAAGCTGTCGACACAAACACTCAGGTATAGTCGGTAATAATTTGTTTCATATGAAAAGTTCTTTGATATTCGAGTAGTAAGTCGAAGTGTACTTGACTTTGGCATAAAAATATCAGTATTAATAGCATGTAAAATAAAACGCTTTTGACAAAGATACTGAAGTAAATTTGTAAAAATCTCTTCCTATTTTGTGAAATAATTATAGTCTGAGGGAAGTCTATACCTCACATCAAACTGCAATAGGCTTGGACTCAGGCAACCAAATGTCCACAGCAAAAATTTCAGTATCATCTCTGAGAAGGTCTCCGTTCCTCTTAAATGTAAGATTATCTCTGATGAATAATATTCCCCTTGCCCGTAACCATTTCTGTTTCTCCCTTCCACAATAAAACCTTGAATTTTAATTTCGTGATCATCAACTGAGAAGTCAAGCCAAGTCTCTGATGTTGAACTACGGCGGGGTCCCAGGACTTGACCAAGTGACGTATTACGTCCATTTGGGTTAAGAGGCTTGCTTCTGTTATTTGCATGTGCAATGTGAAACTCCCTCGATTTGAAGGAGTCATATTGATCATAATGGCCATGACCATAATCATGTTCTTCCATGTAGCTACTTTCACCATGAAAATGCATACTTTCAGCTGAGAAACAAGACAATTCACTTTCACGTCATGCAGCACTGCTCTTACGGGCGTCTTATTGAAAAAAAAACTATCATTGAAGTATAAGCTGCTTGTACACATGAAGTGCACGTACATGGCACGCTACATGTTGAAAATTGTTTGAAATCACCAAGATTCACCTGATCACATTTTATATGAAATATCATAAAACGAGATCGTATATCTGAGGAATTTGTGGATTTTGGCAACAGGCTGATGGCATAGTCTACAAGAAATTTGTACACTTAAAAAGAGTTTTTGCGTATGTCCCCTGACAAAATAATTTTAATATTGTCTGGTACTTGGTAACAAAACACTGTGTTTCATAAAATGTCCCTCTAAAAATAGCTTTTAGTCTTAAATCATGGGCAAAGAAAAGTTTGCAGGTCTGTCTGCCCCTGTAGAGAAGAGTTTTGCCAGTTGTTTTGTGTGCACTAAGGAGCATTCTTTCTCTCTTATATCTCAGTTGTTTAAACACCTGAAACATGTCGTCTGATTAAGCTTTTATAAATTTTAGTCATGCTTTGTCTCGTTGTCTTATAACATATAGGGTGTCCCCACGGAACCAGTTATTCAACGTATGTTTTATGTGAACATTTCTGATGTGAGCAATATCGGCAATAATTCTCATAAAAGTATGGGTAAAGATCAACCACCCTGCATTTATCGATTCACTCTTGATGACATAAGGCCCGTCTTGTTTCTGAAGTTGTTTCCAAGAGGATATCTCTTTTGTGTTCCTTAATGCATCGAATTTGACATACTCTGTTCTGACATGATTGTCCTCTGGAAAGCTTACGTGTGCAGTAAGTAGCAGAATGTTCGATAAAAGCACAAAGGGTAACTCCCAATTGTGTGATATTCGCTGTGATCAAATCTAGAATTAGGTCTATAATGGAAGCTGTCGAAACAGACACTCAGGTATAGTCGGTTATAATTTGTTTCATACTAAATGCATTTGATGAGCCAGTAGTAAGTCTAGGCGTCTGTTTGACTGAGACATAAAAATATCAGTGTTAATATCGCCTAACATATAATTCTCGTGACAAAGATACTTGCGAGAATTTGTAAAAATGTCCGCCAATTTTCTGAAATAATTATAGTCTACGGGTGGTCTATACCCCACGCCAACAGGAATGGGCTTAGACTTGGGCAACAGAATGTCGATAGCAAAAAAACTCAGTATCATCTCTGAGATGGTCTTCTCTCTTCCTAAATGTAAGATTACCTCTGATGAATAGGCAATATCCTTGACTGTGCCCATTTCTATTCCTGCCTTCTGATAGAAAACCTTGATTTTTGATTTCGTTATCATGAACTGAGGAGTCTAACCAGGTCTCTAATGTTGCAAGTACAGCGGGGTTCCGATTTGACCAGTTGACGTATTTCGTCCATTTGCGTGGTAGGCTTCTGTTATTCGCATGTGCAAAGTGAAACCTTCTTGATCCGAAAGAGTCATATTGATCATAATGGCCATGACCATAATCATGTTCTTCATTGTAACTACTTTCAACATTATATGCATACTTCCATATTAGTTAGAAGACAATTCACTGTCACGTGATTTAGCACTGCTTCTTACTGGTGACTTGCTCAAAAAGCTATCATTGAAGTATAAGCTGCTTGTACACATGAAGATCAAGTCTATGGCAAGCTACATGTTGAAAATTGTTTGAAATCATCAGGATTCACCTGACCATATTTCATATGAAAAATCATAAACCAACTCGTCCATCTGAGGGATCTGAGGGTTTCGGCAACAGGCTGATGGCATAGTATACAAAAAACTGTACAGTTCACGAGTTTTGGTGCATGTCCGTTGACAAAATAATTAATATATTTTTTGGCAGTTGGTAACAACACACTGTGTTCCATAAAATGTCCCCTTTGGTGGTTAAGGTCTTGAATCATGGGCAAAGAAAAGTTTGTTGGTCTGTTTTTGTCCCCATAAAGAAGTGTTTTGCCAGTGTGTGTGTGTGTGTGTGTGTGTGTGTGTGTGTGTGTGTGTGTGTGTGTTTTCAAGAGCAACAGTTGTTGTAGGCAGGGAAAAGAAATGCCAACAGTAAAGTCTATATTATCACATGGATTAGACCTATATATATATATATATATATATATATATATATATATATATATATATATATATATATATTATGTCAATATTATTCTTTTGTCAATAGTTTCTCCGTCTCAGTTTTGATGATTCAGTGCTGAAAACACCAATCTTGAATCTATATTGATCCAGAACAATTTTGTACTGCGTAATTCAAAGTCAATGAATACGGCGTCTACCCAGCACAAAGGTTTAAGGGGAAAGCAAAGCCTGGCAATTTGTGCTCGGTGATATTTAACAGTTGTAATACAATTATATTACAAGCAGTTGGCCCTTTCAACATCAGAGAAGAAAATCCATACAATAAATGCTAAGACAAAAAGTAAAAAAAACAAAAAACAAAAAACAAAAAACAAAAAACAAAAACAAAAACAAACAAAACGGCGCCACTTAGTGAACAGACATGAAATCCATGAAGTTAGGTCTACTATAAACATAGGTGAATATTCGGTCAACCCTTTGTGGAGAAAACATTTTTGATTACCATACATGAACAGTAGAAGGGTTCTATTGAGACCACCCGTATATCCGGGGAAAATATGTATCAATATGGGAGTGGTATTAATAAGGGATAAAGAAAAATAAGTATTCAGAAGACCATTAAAGGGTTGTTGTTATAGAGGAATTGTTTATTTTTGGTGAGACTTTTACATGATTAACATCGAATTGCAGGACAACTTTATTTGTCACTATATGAATTACAAAATATCAGAATATGATCACGATGCATTAAGTGTTTTAATACAAACAGACCAAGTGACGGTTGCCAACAAATTTGACAGATATTAACAGCATATGTTAAAACCAAGGATTTTGCAATTTACAACACTACTATGAATATCAGATAAACAGAACAATAGCTACACGTCAACAAAATTAAGCTTGGGACATGTGTTCGTGTGCGATTTTGAAGCATTTGGCCTGGCAATTTAAGATTCAAAATAATGCATTTTTACAGATTTAGTCGGAAAATGAGATGAACAATGAACACGAGAGCCCTGCATCCTAACCTCCTATAAAATACCTGGTCGGTAACCACCAAAGGTACATTCCCACAAAATTTAAAGATCATTGGTTCTTGAAAGTGGGTAGAATGTGTGGATGGATAAGCAAACAATGAGATATGGACTCGACTGAGAGGAAATGAAATGGTCATTCCTTTCCTTTAGATGACAAGCCTCTAGGCCCTGAAATCTGGCAGACTATGTTCTTTATCTCAAAGAAAAACGTATTAATATTGGACTTTCGACATAAGTAATGGTATATACAGAATTTGTTATTATCCATTGATTAAAATATGTTTTTATGATGAATAATAATTATATTCCCTCAATAAAAGCGAGCACCATGAGATGGGTTAAAGGTCAAAAAAAGCTTCTGTTATATCCTTTGGATTCCGCTTTTGTAAAAGATATGCTATTGCTACATCGACGTCAGGGGAAAGTCAGTATCACATATTAGTATGTATGTCTGGTATCAATCTTAAAGATTTTACCTATTGTGCCAGTTACATGTACTGTTATTGGCCTTATAAAATATATCCGAGTCTATGTTTCTATACTACAAGACCCCAGATGGGCCACGCAAGAAAAAAATTCCTTGACAATAATTTTCCATCCCTTCAAAAGTGTGAATTTCCTTGCACTATATATGTATGTGTATATATATATATATATATATATATATATATATATATATATATATATATATATATATATATATATATATATATATATATATATATATATATATATATATATATATATATATATGTTCAAACTTCTATCACTTTTTCCAAAGAAACCCCAGAAAGAACATGAATGGAAACATAAATTTTGTTAGGGAATGTAAATATTTTTCAAATGAATATCATTCTTGCACTGAAACACAATGAAGCAACATTTGTCACTTCTTGCGCTCTATTTAATTTTTTGTGTTGACTTTTTCAAAAGATAGAAAGAAAAATTGCTGCGCCACCTGTGAAATAACTCAAGGTCTACGGTTAGCCAGCGATGTGTCCCATTTCAAAGCAACTAGCCAACTAGTTCCAGATATCTTTTAAGCTGTTGGAACTCCGGGAAGAGTAACAGTGCAATGTTGAGGGAATTGCCCTCGGTTCCCCGGAGAAGACTTTTTTATTTTGCCAAACAAAATGGAGGAGGAGGAGAAGGAGGAGGAGAAAAAGAAAAAGGAGAAGATAGGGTTTTGAAATTTATATAATATAATAACCTAAATAATCATTCAAATGAGCTTATCAAAAAGCATGGTTGAAAAATCCATTAACCAACTGGTCAGTAATCAAGGAGGTTTGATGGGTTTGTCATGCTCAAAAAAAAAAAAAATCTTAACGTGTGGTAGAATGAATCTTTAAACTTTCTATTACAATTGTAACCATAATTTCCCAGTGCAAACACGCCTTCCCAATCACAGACGCAGCCAGGCATTTTGGCCATATAAATCTTTTCTTTCTTTCAAACTTGTTTTTCAAATATCTAAAATATGTATTTCCTGTTGTACTGTAACAGCTGGTGCAAATCAGAGGAAAATATTCTCAATGGAGGCCGAATGTGCCTATGGTGTTCCAGATTCATAATTGTTACAAAAAAATGTAGGCTTATCTCTTCTTTTGCTATAAATTCAGCTAAGTGGCAATTCGGGAGAGCCAAGTGATGACAGGCTTGCCGTGTGCCCTGTGTCTTTTTATCTTTGGCACAAGAGATGAAATTTTGTTTTTGAGTGGTTAAGCCCATATGTTTTCAAAAAAAGAAAACTAGAATCTGTAGTAACTGAAGAATATCTCAAATGTAGAGTGGACCGGTTTGGGACCACCAATTGCCTTTTTTTGGGGTGACTACCTGTCTTGTGTCCAGAGTGAAATTTGTTTCTTTACATTGGGATTAAATGGATGTTGATGTTTTGGTAACTCTTGAATATCTTTGCTGTCATTGGTGGGTTGCAATTTGTGAATATGGGCCATGTTTTTCTATACTTTTTTAAATAAATTTCTATCCAACTGTATGTGTGTCAAAAATCTGTATCTGTCCTTGTCTTCCACAAAGCTTATACTTTGTGCATGCCACAATTTTTAAACAAAATTAACATAACAATGATGTGCTGTTTATTGCGTGTGTACATTGCTAACTGATACATAGAGGTAGTATACAATAAGGTAATCGTGGTTTATGGCCGCATCTTTGTGGATGCATTGCTAGGCAGATCTACCTGATCATGGTAATCACAATCGTAATTATTTTTTCCATCAGGGAAACCTGAACCATTTGCGTTTGTAGTTGTGACGTTTATTTCATAGAACGAAACAGTTTTGTCTTTATTTTTGAACTTTTCAATATGGTGCTATGACATAGATCTACCAAAGCTTTTGACATCATTTACGATGGATCAAATTACGACTGTAACATGATATTGTCGTGTTAATATCACAGTTGCTTTGTTGTGAAAAAGCTAAAAGTTAATCGTATGGGTTTGTTGGATACCAAATTTAGCCTTTGTTGATTTTCTGGGTTCGGTTTTTGGGTAATGTTGTCATTTGTTAGTTCTATTGATTATCTGTGTTTAGTTCCATAGTCAGAGGCTCCCAGTTGTTAGTTCATCGGGTTAAGGTGCTCACATTTTCGCCATTAATCTGAATTACAATACAATGACCGAAAACTTTGGGAAAATGTAAGAGCTGCTTGTGTCAATCTTTGTCAAATATTTTCATCAGCTATTTGTCCTGAAGATTAGAGATCAATGTGTCTCCAACATCAATCTGACAGTTTCTGCATAAGTGTATACAATACGCCGTTCACAGAACTTGAAGAAGAATTACAATGGGTGCCAATAAAGCATACTTGGAAAACGTATAAGGCAAGTCTTACACATGTTTGTCGCAGATAGCCCCCTCTTATGGCCAAAAGGGTTTAAGTTTGTTTTTTTGCTTTGAGGGGGGGGGGGGGGGGCAATGGGGTGCCCAGAATGACTGCATCCAACAGAGACGTGGATCCGGCCTAAGTTGCCATTCCATGTTCACTTCATAGATTTGGCTATAGAGCACATCAAATGCAGAGTGAATAAAATACAAATTAAATTTTATTGTATTGGGGAAATCAAAACAAAAGTTGAAATGTTTGAAGATTTTCAAAAGCAATACAGAGAGAAATGTTACCGAATCTTGAGCTGGTTATAGGGACAAGTAATGAGTGAGTGAACAATAGTTGCATCATTTGAAACATTGTAATCCTTTTTTAGTTTTGAAGACACACACACAGGCGCATTGTGAGCCAAATCTTTTTTCCAGTTATTATTATTATTAAACCATCAGTGACCTTTTATGGGTGACTGGCTGTCTCAAGTCAGGCTTGAAATTTGTTTCTTCACATTGGCTTTGGAAGGTGAGTGTTGATGCTTTGGTAACTCTGGAATCTCTTTGCAGTCATTGTTGGGTATGGAAGTTTTTGATATGTGCCATGTTTTTCTGTACCATTAAATGAAACCCCACGCCACCAGTGAATGTCTTAAAGACGGCCTTAACTTGGTCACGCAATAATGGTCAACACTGATATCATTCAGAAGATCTTAATATTCTTCTTATCAAAATGTTTTAAATATTCAGTATATGGAAAATAATGTCTGTCTGAAAGAAATTTATGTCCTTTTAGTTAGCCCAAGGCTCTGTATATATTACAGAACACTTCTGATAACGGGTTATGGGTAAACACCTTGTGCTTCGCCTCCTTTTTGTAACGTCTGCAATTAGGGAACCCATCAGCAGTCCCTTCACAACCAAACCTGTGTGGAGAGTTTGTTGGCACTTTAATGTCCCAGGTATCCACAGAAATGACTCATAACGTCTTGCCCATTGCAGTAAATGTTATAGGTATGAGGTTCGCCACAGACAAAACACCTGCAAAGGGACAGGTTTTAAGGACAAAGTTATTATTTATAGTTCTTGCATAACAATATTCATACCCACTGGGACTCTCATTTTTTCAGCAATTTACACCTTTATGTCCTGCAATCAAGTTAAGATATGCAAACTAATCATTTTCCCCTTGAAACAGGATGGAGTAATCAGCGTTCTTCGTGGGTCATGTTTATCCATACAGGTATCAGCCACTGTTTCCAAATTGTTATTTATTACTGTTGACATTAGTCACACACTTCGAAACAGACGGCGTTCCATCATCAGCTGGTTCCGATAGCTTAAGGGAAAGGTCAAGAAAATGAGATCAATTGCAAAGATGCATAAAGGCATATATGGGTGACATTGATATTAAAGTTATGTTGAAGATTTCACCTGATGTTTGTAAGAAGGTAAAATGTATTTTGTACTCGCTTGCGTTCTTTATGAATATTATATTGTCCTCACTATCAAATTAAGAGCTCAATAATGAGACCATCTCGAAAATGAAACAAGGCTTGTAGTAACCATGCCTTTTCTTTTCAAATTATGTGCATCAGTAATTTTAGAATTAGGACATCCTCCAAATAAACACTTTTTTGGTTTGGGTGTTAGGTGTAACTGATGGTGCTCTCAATAACAGGGTTCCACTTATATATATATATATATATATATATATATATATATATATATATATATATATATATATATATATATATATATATATATATATATATATATATAATTCTTGGAAAACTATCGATTATACTTCATGCCAGCATTGGCATTACATTTTGCAGCACGCACTTAACAAAACAAAATCATCCGAAATACCAGCTGAAAATATGAAAATGTATGATAAAACGTGTGTCTTTTGCTATCATGAAATGAGTTCTTAGAACACATCAGAACACATGTAGATTGTGTTAATAATTTTTGTAATAACGGATGAAACTCATATAGACAGACACTGTAATAAACAGGAAAGTTAAAGGTTGAGATAAGTTAGGTAAATATGCAGAAGGCAACACAGCAAACAATCATTACCTTACATGTGTACTTTTATGAGCTGGCTTGGTTAATATTTTTCTATATTAATTAATGGTGCTCCCTATAAACATGCGGCATCACAGAAATCCTGACCACAGCAGAACTAAGCAGCACAATGCTTCGATACCTGTTGTTAAACTGTGCTTTGGCATTTTGTATGGTGACTGCTCAAGGTTGGCGAAGTGAGTACTACCATTAGTTTAAGAACTAAAATGTGTAGTAAAATTGTTTCACCCTATCAACTTCGATGATAGATTGTTATGCATGTAAAACATATTAGTATCATATGTTCGGCCAAACAACTGTATACTTATATCGTCTGTTAACAAAAGGATATTTTGTAAGCACACAAGTTCAAAGAGTCAGGACTAGAGTGTACCTACTTTAACCTTTGCGTTTATGAAAAAGACTCGACGGGTTTCTTGACTGAAAAAGATAAGCTTTTGCATAATGTACAATCTGCAAGCATTGGCTATTTCAATGTACATATGCTGTAACCGGTTCACTATCAAATAGGTCTGCTTTCCCATCTTTTAGGACATCAGAAGAATGCCCTTAAACTCAAACAATTCAAAATTGCATTTTCTTATTCAGGAGAGAGTTTAATTTTAAAACATCAGCTTCAATATTGCAGTATTTTATACACGAGTAATATCCTAGGTCATTAATTTTGCTTCCATTATATGTGTACGGCAATATTCAGGGTCAACATGCTGGAGTGACATTTCGTTGACGTAATGTCGTTGGTATAAAGTAAACACTCATATTGCCCATGAAATTTTGACTGGTTTACTGAAATTCTGTATGGCGGATTTAGTACATCCAGATAATCTTTGTATATTTTATGGAATATCTGTCCACATGCCGGTTTGTTTTTCCCTTGATTGCCAGCAAAAAAAAAAAGGGGGGGGGGGAATCCCGTTATCAAAGCGGGGCTGAAAATACCACTGTGAGCATTACCATTCCAAACTGGGGTTGTTTCAAAACACAGAGTTATAAGCATGCGCTGTCAATTACCCTGCTAAGTATCATAAGCATGTATACATTCCAAGTAGTTCCGGAAGACATCACCTATATTCATAAATTGCAACCTAACAATGATAGTAAAGAGCTTCAGGAGTTACCAAAACATAAACATTCAAAACAAGCGTAATTGTCTGTTTGAAATCTTAAGGTGAAATGAACCGTACCCATCCATTTGGCCATTTTTATTATAGCAATTTTAAAGGTACCAAATGATATGCAAAAGCAGTCTGAATTCTTCAATTGAATTTTAAAGTAGACTTATAACTATTATCAAGATCATCATTACACTTAATTGATAATGATTCATTGTATATATAATGTTTTGTCGTTGTTTATGTTGATTTTGCAACAGAGTGTCTCACTGACAACTTGTGAGCAGAGCTATACACATATACCTTGTGTGACCAATATATGTGGTTAAATGTCGTTGTAATAGTTGCTTTCTTCATTTAAAGGGTATCACCACGATCCATGCCAATCAAGCCCCTGTCAAAATGGAGGCCATTGCAGACGCCTGGGAAATTACTTCTTTACTTGTCAGTGTACGCCTCAATACCTAGGACGGTACTGTGAGTAATCCATCATATATGATCAGACCAAGTTATCTTATTTAAGGTTTTCAATACCGTCAGGATTGGTAATCCTGGCAAGCATAAACTAAATGTTACTACCTTTGTCTTTTCCCTCTTATGTTGTGCCCTCATTGAGGTAATATCCAACTGGGCGAAGTGACTTCACTTTAAGGCCAAATAACAGACATATATACTAGTATGTGTTCCTAATGTTAAAAACAAGTAATCAATTAACCACAAGGCTTTGTCAAAGCACCCTTCAGTAAACGTGGAACTCAATCATCAAAATTGTTGTTTACATGCTGGTAAAAATGAGGTTTTAGAAAAATATGGTATATATCCTGAAAATAATAAAGATTAAATAATGAATCTGATTCAGCCTGATCAGAACTCATGTACTTCCAAACCAGGTCTGGGATTTAACATGAACGTCCATGTATTTTTTGGGAACAGGTGTGATATGTAAGCAGGCAAATGTCTTTTTTTATTTATTTTTTTTTCAAATTGTATGTTTTGCGAAACGTTTCGGTTTTTGAAACGCATTTGCAAACAAACGGAACATATTTTAGAAAATCCTTGTTAGACTTTCGCTGACGAGCCTTGATTGATTTAATTAGTCTCTAATAGTAAAAAAAAAATATTTGTAGAAATATATCCAGGTGAAACAACTATTTTCATGTGCATGCCTATTGTTCATTATCAGGATGTAACGGTTAAGATATTCTATTGATTTCCATGTTGTTTACACATGTCACAAACAACACACATGCCTTTAAATAATCACAAAATTTCCAAAGCAACATTATGTAAAACCATTTTGATACTTCGTTAAACATTCAGAATCAAGTATAAAGTAGACCAGTAATTGTAATTATGCCCATGTCTGTGTGAGTACCAAGGCTTAACCTTAAACTTTTATCAGCGAGATTTGGCACAGTTAAAATGTTGTTAATATGTGTAATATACTATATAGCTGACGCAAGGCCCGGATAGCTTATTCCAGCACCTCGTAGATAAATCGTCTCGCTGTAGGAATTCATGATCTAACTTGTGCTGTACAATCCATGAAATTTACACAGACTATATCTATTTCATTAATGTTACATAAAGAATAATCAACCAAGAACTACTTAGATTAATTTACAAAATTTACATGTCCACCAAACATGTATATTGACGAATTACGATTTAAAGTGAAACGCCATGTATTAAGCATAACAGTAATATGTATAATAATGGGGAAATTCAGCTTAAGGGATGCGGAAGCCCAAAAGTCTAATCGTCGCCAAATGCACAAGGCTTATCGATGTTATTTCGAATAGGATAGTGTAATTCAAAACACGGAAAGAGCATGGTGCCAAACAGTTTTAAAACATCCGGTTACATCTAAACTGCAAGTAAAGCAGCAGACCCGTTCAAATTAAAATGTTATTACGTCAGGAAAGTTAGGAACTTCCGAAAATGGTACCCTACCTTGTCTTTGACCAAATGGTTCCTCTCATATACGTCGGCAGTGGGTATGTGACCCAAAAACGATTAGTTTCGTACAAATTGAACTGACCGAAATCGTGCCACAGGTATCAGGAGAATTTGGGCTTAATGCTGCTTCTGGATTGCAGCACTGTTAAAACCGTTTTTAAGTTTTGAGGCACAATATCCTTGTTGAGCATTAAAGTATAGACAGAAGAAAGGTGGTGTCCCTGTGAATCTGAATGATTCCATTTACGTATTCAATGGTTATCTTTTCAAAGGCAGGGGCACAATTATTCTCTAGCGTGTGAAACATATGTGTAACCCTTTCAGGTAAAACGCAAAGTTACCTTCAACAATGACAAGCTTGTTCTTTCATAATCAGAAAAATCACGTTTATGTAGGCAATTGGAAGACAGTCACTTATTTACGTCAAATGCATAAATGCCTGATATTCATCTAGTAATATTTCACATTATCACCTTATTGTACACACTTTAAAAGAGAATACAACTGTTCTGGCTTCTGTTAATAAATGTTTTTGGGTGTAGGGGTGTTAATATAGAATCTTTTACAACATTGTCTGAATTGCCCGAGATAAAGATGCTTTATGTGTAGATATGGAATGCTTAGCTATGAATATCTCATTCTGCTCCTAGTGGCTTTACCCTTTGTTGTCTAATACAAAGAAAAGTATGCTTAAGTGTGAACAAATATCACAAATACAAAATGAAATAGGATGCAGTTTCTCGGTGCAAAATTATGTTAGGAGAGAACGTTTACTAGGCCCAGTCTCAGCAGTGAACTTGAAGTCTCTTGATGTCATTAATATTCAACAAACAGAAATAATAAATATTATGTGTTAATGCTGGCATAAGCCACACCATTGTATTAGAAGATCATGTCTTGCATTTGTAACAAAACTTGGAGTTAAAATATAGATGTTTCGGGCATTTTTACAATGGTCACAAACTATCTGAGAGAAATAAAGAGACATAAAATGGAAATATAAAATCTATTTAACTAAAATCATTGACATTTAGACATAAGTCAAAGCTGAGTGCCTTGTGTGGTTCATTAAAAGACAAGACATTCCTGGAATAAGGCTCCAGCTGCTTATCCATTGAAAAAGTGGCAGACTTAAGTTTACAGAAAAACATGTTCAACTCTGAAGCAGAAACAGCAATTTGGTCGTTGTAGAGCAGACAATATCCCCAGTTTCAGAATATGTATAGAAAAGGTTACCAAGGCTGATACAAAAGAAAAAGTTGGAACAGACAATAAAGTTGGAAACAAAAATGCTTTTTCTGTAATATTTGTTGGAAAGGTGCACCAGAGACCAGTGCATTTCACCTTCAACATATATACTAACGAGACAGATACCGTAGAGTAACCTTTTACTGACCCTAGATCTGTGTAATAACGAGAAAAAATCTATCTAGTATTGTAATATAACGTGATATCATTCAACCAGTATAGCCACAATATTTTACATTCCTTCACTTATTTGGTGTGAAATTGAATATAATAATTATTTATATTTTTAACATGGCATTCATGGAGATAAAACGAAATTTACGTGTTCTATTTAACTCTCAAATATATTATTGTTCCTCTATGGCCCATACAAATTTGGAATTTTTATCAAAAAAGGTGGATATTTCTTTTACAGTAAAATCTGTAACAGATATTCTTAAACTTAGTGTAAAGAAAATGTTATTAAAGCATTCCCTCATTGGCGATAAGAAATTAATTTCTGTAAAATCATCTATTTTGATTAAAAATTGTCACACTCATTCTGACGTGTATGGGACTGGTTAAATCGATATTTGACGCAAAATTCGCTTTGCTGATGAATACATTTCTCACATTACCGGCCTTTATATTCGGGAATTTGATCTCCTCTGGATAGCTCCGAAGAATTGTTGATATAGTGGGACAAAAGACCTGTATATCAGGTACATATCATCAATAATTGCCCGGTATAAGCGTCTTTTCAAACATCATTGCAAATTCATTTAATGTCTGCATTGCAAAATATCTAGGTGTCGACCAATGTTGAAATTGCTTCATATTTATTTTAAATATTACCAGGCCAAGCCTCCAATCCGTGTAGCAGTAACCCATGCCAAAATAATGGTTCCTGTCATGGCTATTCTGTATATGGCTCCAGTAAGGTCGGTTATTCTTGCCGTTGCCCAGCAGGATTTAGAGGAAACCAATGTCAAAGTAAGTGGTTAAATCATGACTGGCTATATCATGCCTGATGATAGTGACTTTCATGTATATTTATATATATATATATATATATATATATATATATATATATATATATATATATATATATATATATATTTATTTATTTATTTATTTATTTATTTATTTATTTATTTATTTATTTATTTATATGTAATTTGATATTTTGCAAACATAACTCCAAGGCACCGGTGAATATGTGTTATGATTCATTATGAATCCAAAAGGGGTGAAATTTGCCTATTCACCATTGCCAAACATGTCCATATACAAGCATAATGGGGTGTTTCGGAAAGATTTGGTAAAAATCACGTGCAAAATAATGACAAATATCAGATAATTGTCTGAAATATCAAGAACTAAAAAGTTATACCCACGAATAAACAGATATAGTTCAGAACATAATGTACCAGAGTAATAAAATAGTATCCACGTTTCGTCCCCTATATGTAGAATAACTTCTCCCAACAGAGCAATGTGTCGAGCTTGGAAAACATTGATTAACCTTTGTTTACATATTTATGACGTCCATTCAAAATCTGTGTAATGTAATATAGCCTACGTCTGTTCCAATGAGATCTGTAATGGAATAAAACATGTTACATTTTTCTGGGAAACAAATGTTTCCCAGAGTTAAAACTTAAGTGAATAAATCCAATGTCTTGATACATCATTTTCGTAGATTTTCTGCTTTTACCCTGTTGACCTTGAAAAATGGGTCAAGGTCACCAGAGAAGTAAACGCATCCAATGTCTTCATAAGAGACCTCACTGGAAGACGTTTAATAATTGTTCCCCGATATTGGTGTCAGCACGGTGCACAGGCACAGATTCACTGACATGATGACGACAATATACCATCAGCCTGCAAATGTGTATACTGTGATTTAAACGACGTGAACATATTTGATGCCGTCAAATCTATCGGAATCAATTAAGAATGTTATCATGTTTTGATTACGTAACAGCTGCCTTCAAAAGAGCATGCCTGAGCAGCCCATGTAAAAATGGTGGAACATGCCGCGATACACGTCACCCTCCGTATTTCTATTGCCAATGCCCAAAAAGTCACCTGGGAAAGACATGTGAGATTACATTACATTTTGCATTATTTAATAACCCTTTTGGAGGCGATGTTTTGTTATTGCAACCGTCCCTTACGGATGTTGGTAAGATAAGATATTCTTCAAGGTTTTGACGTCCCAATTGGTAATGAATAATGTATTGAATTATTTAGATTGAGGACAGGATATTTTTCGGCTGACATATTTACATTTTATTTGTTGTGATTTAACGAATGCTGTTCCAAATTAGTCGCACAGCTACTTACTTGGCTGACTGACAAGTGAGGAGTACTAGAAAGTGACAGGCCTACCATGCACCATTTTGTCTTTGGGACAAGGGATAAATTGCTGGTTATAAGTGATTAGGTCTATATGATTTGGAGAACAATTTTCAGTCTGTAGTCATTGAAGATCATCCCAAAGGCCATGAAAGCCAGCTTTATATCATCAGTTGCCTTTTATGGGTGACTTCCTGCTCTATGTCAGGAGTGAACTTTATTTCTTTACACCGGTATTGGAAGATGAATGTTAATGTTTTGGTTTTTCTTACATCTCTGCCTTTGGCTTTACTTTCCTTTGCTGTCATGGTTTGGTTGAAATTAAAAATGTAGATATCATTTATTGCAACTATCTGATAAATAATTCATTCGCTATGCTGTCATGTGGGCTGTGTTCTGTGACTCATAGTTATGAAAGAGGTAGAGAATATTTTAATGTTGAAGCTTTATGAATGTCACAAAACGATGTAGGCGTACTGTTTTCTTTTGCTGCCAATGTGCTGACTCACAAATCAGGAGAACTAAAAGGAAACACCCCCATGTCGCTTTTTGTCTTTGGCGCAATTGGTCAGGCATATATGTTTTGGAACAAACTGTAGTCTGTAAATAATTAAGAATATGTAACAAGTTTAGAAGACCAGTTTAAAACCGCCAGTTGCCTTTTCTGTGTGATTGCCTGTCTCAGGTTAGGATTGAAATATATTTCGTCACATAAGGATAGAAAGTTGATATTTTTTTTGGGGGGGGGGTGAATCTCTGCCTTTTGCAGGATTTAACTTTGATCTCTTAGTTGGGGCGGAATTAATTAATGTGTGCAACGTTTTTCTGACATTTTCGTGCAAATTTGCCTCAACTTTTGTGGCATATTCCGATAAATCGATATTTATAATATATGATTTATCTTACTTTCTCATGTAACGTTTTTGAGGCTTGACTTCATTTATTTTTTCATTGAGAAAATCCAGTTTTATATACTGTAAATGAGCGTTAGACTTGAAAAGAGATGCAGGTGCACAGGTGCTTGACATGTACTTTTGTGTGCAGGCGACAAACTAACTCCATGTAACAGCAACCCATGTAAGAACAATGGAACCTGTCATGCATATGAATACAACAATACATACCACGTGCGATGTTTCTGCCGCCAAGGCTATCTCCGCCCCTTCTGTAAGTATTCAGGAAAACGTGAATCACAGTAAGTACATCATAAAATATGAATACAAAACCTTGAGGAACCATGCATTCTTATTAATTCTTAGTGTAAAGCTGAGTTAGAAAAAAAAAAAAAAAACTCTGAATTTCCAGTTACAAATACCACTTGCACAAATTTACATGTGTGAAAAATGAATGGCATAGAGGTAGCATAATTGATCGGTCTTGCAGGTGATCCAGGTCCATGCCATAGCAATCCATGTAAAAATGGTGGCTACTGTTGGTCTCAACCCAGTTTGAATAGCACACACTCGATACGTTGTTCATGCAGATATGGCTTTTTTGGTCCAAGATGTGAGTATAATTAATTATAGCTTTTTTGTAACAACGGACTTGGCCTTTGCGTACATACAAATTCTATACCTGCCAATACCATTAAAAAACGGTATAATTTTCTCAGCCCTGTAGTCAAAATGACAGCTTCCTGATCCAATATACTCCTAGGTAACATAAACCGGTGATTATTGTCATTTGCTGAAGTGACGATTGTAGGGGTCTCACATCCATACTATTGATATATTGACTGTTCTATTCACGCTTTCACCAGTTGGCAATACATTGCTGAATGTGTACAAATTTCTCATTCAAACAGATTGAGAGACAGGCTTTGATTTTTGATTAAACAGATGGTTCAATTACCTAGTACTTGGTCAAATTCGTAATGAAAAAGATTATGTTTGTTTTATCGAAAAGTCCACTTTGGCACTGAGAATGTGCATTTATTTACATGCACGAGTAGTATTTTGAAAGTGTTTTTTTTTTTTAAATGACTATGTCAGCAACATGTTTATGTCTGTTCAATAATATTTGTGTATTTTTGTCAAGAACCACTCCCTGGTCGTCGTTACTATATTCCACAGTCCGAACTCTTTACACTCAATCAACTGACCTGTCACTGTCAAATCTTATATGCAAAATTGTCCATATTGCACATCTTCTTTTGTAATTTTGACTCAGGGTGCATTAGCTCAAACATATTAAAGGGTCTTTAGCAGGTAACGACTCATACATGTTTTGGAGCCTGTACTTGTTCATGTCGCTCTGAGTAGCGGCTAATCGTTGAAGCTAAATATTGGGCAAATATAACCGACAAAATAATGAATAAATATAATGAATAAATATGCACGTGGCAAATAAGGAATTTGCTAAGTAAGTGAAGCATTGCTTACAAATGCAGAGTTTCTATATGTATAAGGAGTACCTGTCGAACTAAACGTAATCACTAAATCTGAACAGTACAAGTTCGAATATGAATGACTTGAATTGCCCCTGAACAGGTATGTACCTTTTATAGTTGGAAAGCTCACCTTTATTTGACCACTTGCCAATGTATAACTGAAAGAAAAACAAATTGGGGGCATTATGTTCAGTCAGAGTGAGAATACAATTAACATTGATAGCTAGACCACCTGTACAAACTGAAAAAATGCCTAACAGGTACTGTAACAGTGGACATCCTGCACCAAAATTGTAAAACAAACCCCTTGATAACACTTACGCTTCACTACAAAAGTCTGCAAACAATAAAGCCCCATTTTGCTGGTAACTCTGGGTTGATGTTTCAAAAGAATGAGTCAAGTGTGTGACATTTGAGTTAATACTGTCACTTTTGAGAAATTCTTGACATTGAGTATATATGCACTTAGGCATTTCAGGAAAGAATTGTGGTCATTAGCATATAACTCAAGAAAATGTGTTCAAAATATAATTTGTCTTAACCAAGATCTAAGTATGATATGTCAAACTTGTTACTGTTACTCTTCAATTACCCTAGATAGGGAACTGTTTGGTTGCAACTATAAAAGTACCATTTCATCTTGCCCTCTTCCGGTGATCAGTCACTAAGGAAAAAAATCTTTTGGTAGTTCACAAGCTACCAGATTCAGAACGGCAGGCATCTGATATAATATTGCTGATCAAGATGCAGTGTCTTATCCAAAATGAGATTGCATGCTTGACCACAAGGGCTTGGTAGTTGGGTATGCCAGGTCATGGGTGAATAATGTGCTCATATTCCAGACCGATAACGTATAATTCCATACCCTCATTGCAACATATTCATGTAGAACTAATAGGATACATCTTATTTACACACTCTGTGAAAATAAGAAAACTGAGTATTTAGAGTGTAAATACATAGCAACCATAATTCAACTAATCTCCTTTTACTAACATGCAACACGCCACTAGCAGCATTGATGCAACATGTGCAATTAATTATCCTCTGATTTTTCGTGAATGCTAGGTGAGAGCAAAGGACCCTGTGAAAAAAATCCATGTCTAAATGGTGGCACCTGCCGTCCTTGGAGCAACAAGAGATACCATTGTAGATGTACAAATCAATACACAGGGCGAAACTGTAAGTATCTGTTCCAAGGTCAAAACTCCCACGAAAAGTTAAAATAAATGATTGAAAATATCAAAATGTAATATTTTTCACATTACTAAAGAATGTGATGGGAGGATCATTGAAGTCTGCTGGAATAGTATAACCTCACTTGGCCACATTCAATTTTACAGGTAGTGTTCTACGTCTTATAGAGCAAACATTCGTGACGCTCTCAAGTACTCCTTGCTGCACAGATATTGTAGCCAGTGCACGATATCTTTCTGAGTGAACAGAATTCTGACGCATAGACTGGCTCTTTACACCCATGAAAATTCAATGCGGGCCCTGCAAAACATGATTAAAAGTGGATGTTGTCTAAATGTGTAGTGCAGTGGTTATGTTAATCACAGTGAGGCCGTCCTGCTCAAAAGTGTATGATTTGAGAGTGCCCCCTGCAGCAACTTGGTGACTACATTTTCAGGGATGATAGTTTCAAGCTCTTGCTGCACAAATAAAACATCAAAATACATGTAAATTCTGTATGATTTGCGAATTTCCTACATGCAATCAAATTATATTTTGAATCTATTTGCAGCACTTTGGGGTATATGTTTTATTCTCTACAATGTCATTTTTTACAGAAAAAAGGGTTTTGGTAGGTGCAGATGTCAGACCTGTCCAACTTTGAATATTGGATCCAATTTGCCATCATCTTTCACCAACAATGAAAGCCATATATTAAGCCCAGATCTCCTCTCCACTTAAGTTGCTTGACATGTTATTTCCTAACTGTCATGCCAAAAGTGTGGACTCAAGTATGTCAGAGAGAGAAAGAGAGAGAGAGGGGGGGGGGCAGCAAGCAGGAAAAAAAAAAGAAACTGGACAAATAAGTTTTGCATGTCAGCAAATCAGTCTGTGTGCCCAGAAAACGTTTTAAAGATTGCTTTTGCAGTATTCATTTATTTCCTGGAATACTAATTTGTGTGTGGCTATGTCAAAAACCTATAAATTGAAGTTAGAGAGGCATCCGAATCTACAATAGTTTTCAATCTGTTCAATGTTTAAATTTTGTGTATTTTTTGCTAATTTGCATTAATTAAACTGCTACAACTTTGATTCATGGTTCACTGGATGCAACTATTCTACAAATCTATCAGCTGAAGTTTGAATGACACCTGAGTTTATAATAGTTGTGAAGTTATTCAAGATTGAAATTTTTTGTGCTCACCTAATTTGTAAAAATAAGAATGTTCCAACTTTGGTTCATGTTTCATTGGATGCGGGTATGTCACAAACCAACAAATTAGAGTTGGAATGACCCCTTTATTTGTTATAGTTTGAAAGTTATTCACGAATTCAATCATGTGTATTCACCTAATTTACTTAAATCAAAATGCTTTTAAAATTTTAATTGCAGCTAATATAAGTAAGTACATGTATTTGAGATTCACTATTTACAGGAACATGGAAACATTTACCTAACAATCTTTTCTAATACCATTTTTTTTTCATTATTGGTATTTTCAATATGGGATAGCGCTATGCTATGTGTGGAATATTTTTGTGATTTCTCGATGTCATTGTCTGACACAGGTGAAAAGAAAAGTCCATGCGCCAAAAAACCTTGTCTAAATGGCGGACGTTGCTTTGCCAGTTGGTATTCAGGCTACGTCAACTGTTCATGTCCACCAGGTTTTTATGGACGAAGATGTGAATGTGAGTACCTTGTGTTGAAACGTGCCTCGTTGAATTTCAGTGTGTTTTGGAGTACACCAAACCACCAGCTTGTAACATAATTATTATGTGCAGCATTTTGGTCAGTAAATATTTTACTAGCATATGGCAAAACTTGAACAGCCTCACTCATGTGACGCACCACTAAGAATGATGCATCAAGCAAAGCCCCAGTTCACCCTACAGTCATACTTTTTACTATCTAGTTACACTGACCTGACTTTCTTGTTAGTTATTTTGTACCCCAAGATAATGTATGGACTCCATAGGTTATTGACTCTGGTACGATTGAGGGCTGTATGACTTTTAGAAAATATGTGCAACACCAGTGCGAATGGCAAAAAGCTTCATTGTGACCATGGTACTTGTCATGGATTTCCGCACTCCAATCTTTTTTTTACATACTGTGAATACGAAACGTATCTTTCATTAATAATAATGTGCACAGCCATATGTTTCTTTTGTAATTGTGAATGTTTTAAAGGGAAATACAATGTAACTTTGGTCTGCAAACCAGTTAAATATTGAAGTACCCATTTGATGAAGCCAAAATGTTGTCAGTGATGCCTTCCTTTAAGATGACAGGCCAAGACCCTCACCCCACATATGATATTATATCTCAGGATGGATTGAGATACGAGTAATTGTATTTCTGTATTCCGTATTAACATTTTAGGAACTTACGTATAAATGTTTTCTATTTTGATTATTTAAAAATGTAATCGCCGCTTAGTGCCAGCAGGGGGAAGCCAGACCTTTTCACTTCACGCATTTCCTTTAAACAAGCCCAGCCGGCTGGTAGTCAAATTTCATCTCTTTCAATGTTATTGTAATAATTTCAGCAGTAAAAATATATATATATATATATATATGAGAATTATAGATTCCACCTTCCATGATTACATGCCGCGGGTAAAGAGCTTTCTCAGCGTAGTTTTTAAGGCATCAAGCAATCCAGCAATTCAATGGACAGCTGGCAACTCAGTCTTAATTCAAAGGGGAATCCATTAAACGTCCAAACACCCTGATTGCCACACGCAAGGTAACGTTTGCAGTGTTGAAACTATGATGGTTATTACATGCGTTGCCTGTTGACCCATCAGGCAGACCAATGTTCAATTTGCAAAGTTCACACATTGATTTTGAAAATGTGAAGGATAGAATCGGGACAGTAATCATAGGAATTTTTCCATAGTGATGCAAACTTGGATGTTGACTACCTCATTTAGAGATGGAATGCAAAGACACTAGCGGTTTTGTTCAGTAAAAGGGATTCATGCTCTGGAAGAACTTAAACAACGACTAGGATTCCCAGCATGGGCTGTCTTGATGGGGCATCAGTAATTGGTGTCAAAGGGAAATCATACAAGATGATCTGTTTTTCAGCCAAAAGCAGGTTTGGCTATCCAGGTTAAGGCTCTGATGGTCGAGTTTCGATATGAGTCAACAGCAAAAGGTGTGTTTTTCCATAGAGTTTTTTTGGCCTTACTAAAGTTTATTGTCAGTTTGATTGGAATATTTTCTAGTAAAAAATGGCAACTTCTAGCATACATCTTTTGTGGATGACATGTAACACAAGAGCTTTAGCAAGAACATTTATGCACATTGCACTCACTTTAGCAATTTTTTCCCACTGGTTTTGAGAACACACATGAATCATAAGCAATAAGAAAGGGATGTAGCGTGCATACCATACTAAGCTTTATCTTGATATACGTATGTCTGAATGTCAGATGCATTACAGATCCAATAACATACTTATTTACTCTACACATTTGTTTTACGTAAATGTGGTAATGATGACTTAAAATACAATTTGGTTCAACCTCTTGTGCTCTGGAACTGTTTGATTTTACAAAATTGCTATATACAGAAAAAGTCGCAAAAACAAAATATCCCCAGTGAACATCTTTACTTGTAGTGCCATTTGAGGCAAAATAAACTAACCTTGATTTTTGCATTTCCACCAGGCCATACAGTTGTGTGAACAACACGGAATGCCTACAATCATCCAGAAAAAAATGGACAACGACAATGAAATAGTTCTCAATCTGCAAAGCAAATGGACAAATCGGTTTTATTTTAATGAATAAAAACATGCAAAATAAATATTTTTAGTTATGGTGGATATGCTTGGGCTATTGTCGTCCTGAATTGGGTACCAACTAACTGCCTTTTGAGAAGAGTGAGAAATTTTGCAATTTGAAAATGAATCATGTCGAATTAAATATGTAAACAAACAATTCCGTGAAAGAATAAACAACATGTATATATTATGAACTGTCCCAGATGGTCACCATTATGTCAGTTTTATTTCCTTTGGAGCAGTCACGTTTTGGAGGTTTTCCCTAGAGTACGGCCAAGGTTGAAAAATATTATGCATCGTAATGTTACTTCATTTATAGCTTGTCATTACTGAGCAAAAAATACTTTAAATCTCGATTTGATATTATGAACAGTGGTTAGTGCACTTCGGCAGATATCCAGGCTTGGACTTCTTTCAGGCCCCTTTTTCCTGAGTTTACTCACCTTCAAGTCCTAACATTGTTATGCCTCCAGTCCTCCTTTTTTTAAACAATAATGTCCGGTTATCCATACGTTCGTAAATATAATAGATACTGGAGTACCTTAAGATCAGTCTCTTGTATATTCTTTGACTCATTTCAATTGAATTCTTATGGTTGTAGTGTCAAATGCTTGAATAGGACGTTGCAAGAGTGCAAAAATATTCACTGAACTGCCAATAATAATGCATGGTAGCATGGTTAGCCTCCCTTAAGGCATTATCCTGAAAGAAACTGTCAATATTCTGATCTGTTAGCTCTATTGTTTATACATTTTTACAACCCGTTCGTCCAGCCATGGATGTTATTGGATCAGAAAATTGTAATAGTGTCTTAAATGTTGATATGAATATTAAACATATAGGTGCATTTGTTATATTCATGAAGTCATCTCAGATAGAATGTTATGTGAGTTAAGATGATATTTATTTCTGCATGCAAGGTATGCCACTCTCCGTAACACAGAATAGCATGCTCAGGTCTGTGCACTTGTCAGATTTCCTTTCTGTAAACGTTTGGACACATGTATTGCCTTACCACGTTTTTAGGTACTGTTATTCGGAAACAGCTGATAGATGATTTTTCCTTCAACAAATAGAACACATTCAGAATACATTCATACTAGTCCAGCACAAGTATTAATCTGTACTCCATATGTTTTATTTTAGAATGTTGCACTGGAACTGTACGTGCTGTGCAACTTTCGAGCAAATACATTTCCAGTTCTGTCCATTTGTGTCTCTCAGTTTCAGGCCAACATGGTAAAATGCAATGGTACATCCACTCATGATGGAGCCCCACCCTGATACTGAAAATAAAGCCAATTATGTACAGTGCCACTTCATGTTCAATCTTGACTTTCTGTCGATGTATGTACAAGTAAAGGTAAGCAAGTGCTGCCACCTGTGAACTTTTAGAGAAACGAATTTTGTCAACATTCTCAAAACACTGATTCTTATTTCCTCATACGATACTTCAGACAGAGGGACCATGTACTTCCTACTGTATATCGTTTTGTAGTTGATTGATTTGAAAATTAAAATAATCATTGTTGACAGGGTGAAAGTGCAAAAGATGCTTGGAAAACAAATTCCTAGGAAACTTCCCAACTGCTCAGAAATTGAAGATAATTGTGCAGCAATCAAGTAGAAAGGTTTGAGAGATGGATATAAAGCACTGTTAGTAACCATGCACATGGCAGATGAGAAATGTCAATATGCCATGCATTCAAATTATATGGGCCAAATTAGATGAAAACTGATAACAAGAAACTTGACTCTAATGGAAATGTGAACGCTAAATGTGACCAAGCAATTAAAGGACTGAATGGTTGTTTTCCACAAGTGAATACAGTATATTTACTAAAAGCAGTTTAACAGCTCGGGCAAGAAGCTGGTGGGAGTTTAGACAACTTTCACAGCAAATTGAAAGAACCAAATTGCTGTAATTGATGTAATCAAGCAACAGCTATAAGTCATTCTATTATAGCTGATAAGTAATTCTTAGGACTTAACGATAAGAAAAAACCTTCAAAGCTGCTGATGCACTAAAAAACGTTCTAGAAAGTCCTAGAGCATATAGCTGTATGGCTACACAAATAAAGGGAAATGGGAAACAGTAAACAGCATAAGCAACTGCTGTTACTTACAAAAAGAAAAAGAATGCAATGCTCATATAAGAAGGGTCCCTAAAACAGGACACAACACAACAAGTTCAATGCTCTGCTAAAAGTCGTGCCTGTAAACTTAAAGTAAGAACATTTTGAACAGATCATGATAAAAAAGTACGATATAAATGAAAACAATGAATCTAAAGACGAATCTTTTATGGTTTCATATTGTTCTTTTCTCTGAAGTCAGAAGATGCACCCAAATGTACAGAACTAGAATTGGAAGTCAAACAATGACATTCACTGCAAACCCAGATACATGGGTAATTATGTGAAGCACAAGCCAAGAAGTCAAGTGGCAATAGACAAAAGGCCCATAAAAAATGTAAGGACCAAATGGAAGAAAACATGCCCTTCCAATACTTGCCAAATAAAACACCAAGATTACAAATAAAGTAACAATCCAGTCAGTCAGGTAGAAGTGTACTCCCTGAAACAGGGGGCTAAAAACGTACTCATTAGAATAGACAAAATAAAGTCAGTCTGGGAATATTTTAGGACAAACACAAAAGATAAAAGGTCTATAGTCAGCCTGCATGCAAAATACAGTATATTTATATATATATATATATATATATATATATATATATATATATATATATATATATATATATATATATATATATATATATATATATATATATATATATTATATATATATATGTTATAAGTACTATATATATACCAGGGTATATTGATAACAGCGACCGCCCATGACAGTTTTTGTCTCTTAGCAAAACAGTGGTCCCCTCTCCTGACACTGATTACCAGCGAGGACAAATATCAGTTTTTTTTGTCTGTTGCCAACACTGTTGGCCTCCTTCCCGACACTGTCAGTGATCAGATTGCCACCCCCACCCCCACAACCTATTTTATTTTTCACCAGACCCTCCAATTCATTTATTCCCCAGAGCAGTGAATTTGTCATATTTATTCACGGAATTTTGAAAAGAAGAGAAATTATGGAATTTGCTTTCTTTCCTTTCCAAAGCCAGCTCAAGACCCTTTCTCTTTACCACATCACCTGTCTGCTACTTGGGATTATCATTTGTTAACACGTGGATGCATAGAATGAACAGAACCAGATCAATACGGTCCGACTCAGAGCGGGCTTTATTTGTCCCTGTTATCAATAGAGCACATGTATGTGCATATATTAAAGGGATGGAGAACTTGTTCTCAGCTGTCAACTGCTATTATCCTCTGAAGCAATCACATATTAATAGCGTTACAGCTGTTTTGATGTTATTTTCCTCTCCGGCAACTAGCTATAAATGTTATTGCCTTTTGAATTTAATACATCTTGTATATGTTTACTCCTTCTGTAATAAAATAGCTTATTCCATGCAGGGACGTACTATTTAGACTCTAAATAGCATTTCCCTGTTGCATGCAACAGTTGTTCTGACCTAGCGATAATTCTGACTTTTATTTTAAGCACTTGCTGTGTGAAACTACTCATTCTTTCGTGAAGAGTGTTTTTGATAAAGCAGGTGGACGGGTTTTCGGACTCTTATTTCCGTATGTGACAATCCTTGCTCTCAACAAAGGGTGGCTGCTTACAACATCCGCTCTTTACTATATTTTCAATCTCCTGTTTTTCACAA
Source organism: Hermodice carunculata (assembly GCA_964020975.1). Taxonomy (NCBI): domain Eukaryota; kingdom Metazoa; phylum Annelida; class Polychaeta; order Eunicida; family Amphinomidae; genus Hermodice; species Hermodice carunculata. Next base: position 37,250,744 of record OZ026616.1, read on the forward strand.
ATACGTCCTTTTGTCTAACACGTAGATTTATCTACCATCGTTCTTATTGTAATGAGGTATTATTAAGATTTATTTGATGTGTGGTCATCATAAGAATCGTCTCATATTAAATAATTGCTCTTTTCTTCCCGCGCTTTTCCAGGTGCTCGCATTCTCCTTCAATATCTAGTTTGAACAGAATCGTGAAGTAATTCTCACACAAAACTTACCTTATGAACCTCATCCTATACCCCTCTGCTTTTTCCCGAGCCCATTGGAGTCTCTTCTTTTTTTTTTCATTTTCTCTTACCGTATCATCCACTGTATAATTGAACCGTTCTGGTCGAGTTTTTGTACAATGTTTTTGTGCATACAAAACAACTATTGGTTTTTCGCCCGCACACACGCACAACTTTCACTTACAAAACAATCGTCAAAGACCAGTTCGGACAAATGACATTTATCGGATCAATAGTTAATCCATTAGTTTGTTACCTGGTTGATGTCAACTGCTCAGGTTAAAGTGAAAACCCCTATGTCAGCTGAGTAAATTAAATATCATGTTATTTAATGGTTAAGTGCCATATGACAATGGTATTGCAGTCTTCGAACTTTCTCATAAAGGAGTATGGGAAAACAAAGAGACGTATATGGCAAGTAAATGCTCTAGGTATTTGTCAGAGCTCTCGTTTTTATTGCAACATTCCTGACAGGCTAACGACGTCTGCACAACCATGCATATATATATAATATTGGATGCAATAAATTGTTAATATGCATGCGCTCACTGTAACCTGAAAATAACATAGGGCCTACATTAAAAATAAAAGAACGAATTTAAAATTATCCATACATACTATCGACGAATTGCTACGTATATCATTGATTATAAGATATGAAGATGTCGCTTTGTCAGTAAAATCTTGTGAGGATAGACATAAGAGCTTCATTTCGTTATTCACAAAAAATATAGAGTTCATTTGTATATTTATACCTATCAATAGACGAATTATGTAGAATTTTCGACAATTAAACATTATAAATGTTACTTGATTATGTACAAAGGAAATCAATAAATTCACACACCTTCAAGACCGCTGCTGGGTCGACTGGGAAGGACTGGAATGACATCTTCTATAATAAGAGTAATGATCGCCTTCCGAAATCGTAGCACACTAGTGACGGAACCTGTATGCCTAAAGACCTGATGGAGTTAGCAACTCGTAGCAAACAAGAGAAGAAGAGCTCCTTTGATTGAATTGATTGCCCTGTTAATCCTCAATTGTGTTCCCCAAAGATATGATACATTCACAGAGGTAACAATGCGCTTGTCTTCAGCGTTTTCGTCAACTAAACAGTTATTTATCATTGTATAACACGTATGTAGACTTTAAAGGCAAACAGATTTTGATTTTTGATGCCCCTTCACATGATAATTGTCACGCGCACGCTCGGGCACAGGTTTGTGCACAAGGATAGAGTTCAAAGTCGCGTGTCATCTCTGGGTACTGTATCATGGCATGCCTCTTTTTGTGAGATTTCTACGATATGTGCGTTTGTGCACTAGGATAGAGAAAGAGATCGAGCGTTTTATTAGGTACTGTATTACCTTATTAAGTGCGGTTTTGGTACATGGTCATATGCATGATACCAAGTCAAAGTAAAAGTCCAATTTCTATCATTTAAGCAAGGTATCTTGATTTGTGCATGCTGTTATACAGCAAGACCCTGGCATAATCAACTCACAATTATCTATATACAAGCTAACAAACACACCTGTACAATTAGATAATTACAGTTTCCCACTAACAAGTATACAGCACCAACTATAAAAATCCTTACAAACTGAGAGTTGAGTTCAACCTCTTAAAATTGGATAATAAGCACCAGGATACATGCAAAATCCAATTGTAATATTATAAGGTAAAGTTCTTTCAGTTTATCTTGTGGTTAAAATTGAGGCTGTCACCTTTGATTTAAAAATTGACAGGCTCGGTGAAATTCTTACATAAGGGTATCAACCATTCCGCATCTGTATTCGTCTGAAAACAAAAGAGCGTTGTTGAACTTTCTGGTTAGATTATGGTGTGTGAAGATTGTGCTTTAGAGTAGATTCAGTATATGACCTTGGTTGACATTCTTCAATGACTGACTCAAATGAGTTGATATCAAAGCAATTATAAATTTGTACTTTAGCACACAGTTATGTTTGTGAATACGCTTTTTGATTGTCAGCAATTTTAGTTTACTCATCACTAACTTTATTGATTGTCACAGAGAGCATGTAGAATGGTTTTGCCTGCCCGGGTTTGCAGCTTTCATAGTGTACAAGACCATAATTGCTACAAAACCCATACACAGTGTCACAATGATCAGAAATTGACATTACTAAGTGCGTTGTATATTTGCAAGGCTGAGTTTTGGTCTAGGTGCTTTCTAACTCTCCTAAGCATACCAATTCTTTGTCTCAGTTTCTTATACATATTGCCGACATGTACATTCCAGCTGAATGTTGCATCCATCATTACTCTTAGATATTTGTGACTATGTACATGATTTTTTTTCCCTTTTTCAATGGTCATTTGCCGAATTGCTCTCTTACTCAATCCTTTGTTTGTTCCAAACAAAGTCTAATCGCATTTTCAACAATTAGGTGTAACTTATTCACAAGTAACCATTGTGATGGTCCAATCAAATCAGCAGAGCCTGACCGAATCCAAACCACCAAATCCAATATTACAGGTGCACAGCATTCAGTATCAGTTCGACATAGGTTTGGATAAGCCTCTGACGTTCAGATTCGGAATGCAACGTCCTCACACTGTGATTTATTTTCACGGCAGCGACATGGTGTGGCAGGTATTCAAGTGACCTCCTGCTCTCATAGGTGGTGACACTGGTACAATAAAACCACATATTCTAAAACCTATGTGTCTTATCTTTTTTCCACAGACGCATTACATCCTCACAACCGTGACAAGCCCCAGCACTAAAGATTATCCGCGCAAGGCAAAATCATCAATCTAGAATCATTTTTGCATTGATTAAGAAACGACAAGTCGTGCTAAAGGCAATCTGTGCAATGAATTGGTTGCACGAGGTAACCACTTTGTTATAATGTATATTTTTTAGGCAATTAATGTAATTTTTGTTTTGTTTTGTTTTTGCTTTGTTTGTTATTTTTTTTTCGATTTTTTTTTTTGTTTTTTTGTTTTTTGGTTTTTTTTTTTATTTGTTTTTTTTTTGTTTGTTTTGATTTTTTTTTGTTTTTTAATTATTTGTTTGTGGTTTGTTTGTTTGTTTTTTTTTTTTTTTTTTTTTTTGATTTTGTTTTCCCAAAAGCGGAATCCGAACGTGTCTCGGTATAGGATTCGCTAAACTCTGACGATAACGAGATATTGGTATCGGTACCAAAAAAAAAACAAACATGGGTCGGTCAGGCTCTACAAATCAGACTCTATACATTTCTTGATCCAATTAAGGGTCGAGGAGGCAAACAAACCAGTGTCATCCGCATAAAGAGCTACAATAGAGTGAATCATGCATTGGGTAAAATCGTTAATATAAAAAACAAACGACAGGGTCTCAAAATGGAACCATGTGGTACTCCACAACCAGCTGGCATGCTATCTGAGGTAGAAGTAGTAAACCGTACACATTTAATTCGATTCCTGGCATAAATTTCGAACCAAGATAACTCATTTCCAAATGTACCTAGGCGTTTAAGTCTGAAGAGGAGAGTATGAGTATCTACTGTGTCAAATGCCCTTTTTAGCTCCAGGTAAACTGCGCCAGTCATGTTACCTTGATGCATGTTTCTTAGTAAATGGTCATACATATAAGTTGCTGCTGTTAGGGTAGAGTGTTTTTCTGTACACATAATATTGAATGTTTGTTCAGGTAGGCCGAGAGCTATTTTGGACAGCTCTCTCAAAGATGTTCATGCACACTGGGAGGATTTATATAGGTCTGTAATTAGAGGGGATGGTGGGACTATCTGCTTTGTAAATCGGGGTGACGCTTGTTTGTTTCCATGTGTTGAGAATGCAACCAGTTTCAAGAGAAGCATGCATGAGTTATGTTAGAAGTTGTGCTGCACCTTTGGCAGCAACCTTCAGTAGTCTGGCATTGATATTATCTAAAAGTGTTGATTTAGATGCTGTCAGATGCAATTAGATATCACATTAAAGTAACACTTCTACCACTCATAAAGAACATTTCTAGTGAGATAACCGAAAAAAAAACAATTAAGACGTATTGCTCTCGCCACAATAATGTACTAGAGCATGTTGTTTGCCTAAATTGGCAAATACGTGACTACTTCGAAGCATCAGTATGATTTTAAGAAAAATCATGGAGGTGTACGTGTGTTTGTTTCAAAGGCTACTGTATGATATTATGTAACCTGTGGTAATGCAGTTTTCTAATGTTTGCTGGATGCTTAGAAGGCCTTAGAGCATGTGACATACCAGACTCCTCAGAAGACTACATGTTCATATTATAAAAGCACAAGTCATATGTTTGATTCAAAACACAAGAATTCAGTATTCAATGGGAAACATCTATTTCTGGGTACTTTATAGCATCAAATGGTTGGCGCGGGGAGGGGTCGCTTGCCACTTCCCTTTTATTGCTGCATTGTATTAGTTTTATTCTTTGAAATACAGGTGGTATGTTCATGAATAAAATTTTGAATGCTGATGATATGGTGTCGAGAGCGCAACTGCAAAGGGTCCAAGAAAACGTTTGATCTGCTAGGATTTTGCAGTCGAAAATGATACTGGCTATAACACAAGCAAAATCGAGTGTATGTTTATTTTTTTTCTCTGTCTATTACAATGGTTGCTAATCCTATAGTAAAACTTACTGGCCAAAAGCTTAGATTTGTACTGTTTGACGGCCATGTAAGCCAACAAAAAGTTTTGTTTTGGCATATTAGCTAATACCTATATGTGTAGTGTTTATAGAGTGAAAGGTGCTGAGATACAAAAGAGAAAGTTTCTGTTGTTACAACATGGAATATGATAAATACGCTGTTTAATGAATTAGATGCGCCACAGTAATTTTGTGCAACGTCGTAAAAATGAGTTCATGTATGATTGAATGCAGTATGAAATATTATCGTGAAAACGGGGTAACGTTCAGAAATTGGTGATCATTGTGTCCATAATTGATAGTGCATATTCAACACTGCAAATTACTGGCTACTTCATTCTGGGAAAGACCGGTTTCTAACATTCCAATCATGCCCCCCCCCCCCCTTCAAACCGTGAATTTTGTTTCCAGTGATCCGCACATCAGGCTGCCAGGGTATGCTGGCTTGAAGGTGCCTTGATCCGCCAGCAAGCTCTTTCTAAAGCCCTGTGAACCTCAGATTACGTGTAACCGTCTTCTGCACGAGTCTAGTGTACTAATGTGTAACTGCTTTTTTTATATGTGCAATATTCAGTGTGCCTTATTATGCAATTAGGCCTATTATAAGAAAATAGTACTGGTAAAACGCAATAATTCCTTGCCACACATTGCTTGCAACTGTAGTCGGTAATATGCTCTTAATTTTAGATCGCCCGACCGCTTTAAATATGATAATATGTATGACGTACACAAACGACATTGTTGGTGGCGTCACAGGCTGTTTCAGGTATGATTGCGAGTACGAACATTTTGCCTGTTGTTCAGAAATATATGTGCTACCACAGCTGAGTTGGCGTCAAAACAATGAGACACGGAAGTCCTGTAAGTTATATTTTTCCCCCTGTGAAAAAAACTGACAACCATGCATGCCCAATTTCTCAACGCTAGCTTAACTGTGGTCATAGATCTTAGCCTGTAACAGACTTTAAACAATTCCAGAAGTACAATGCTTTCCTGAATGCATATTATTTACATTTTGTCACAGAAACCTGGTAAGCTGTTGACTAATATTAATATCACTGCAGCACTGTTTCCACCAGGTAGTTACTATTTGACATATTAAGTACACTCGTTGCCACCCATATGGTATCTCAGTCCGCCGGTATCTTTTTACACAATGCAGCGCAAACCATGTTTGATCTTGTCACACACATATCAACACAGGTACGCCGTTTATTATGAGCTGTGACGATTCCACATTGTTTTTTATATAGTCGGTTAACCATTTGCATTACAAGCTGCTATTTTGTATGTGCATTGGTCATGCTATCTCACTCTCTGTCTCTCTCTATATATATCATTAGTTATGAACATTGCACAATAATATATATATATATATATTGCAAGGTTAGCACTTCATTATACAATGGTTGGTGGGGCAGACATAAGTATACAGAATGCTCAGCCAAATATACCATGTATATAAGGTGTTTTTTCCGTAAATTGCTTCAGGATTGAAAAATTGCAATAGGACTGCTTTATGGTAAACTTGACATGTAATTTCAAATTTGTATAAACAAAAAGGCATTGCTTGTTATTATCAAAAATAAAATTTGTACATATGCTCTTATGTTACAATTTTACAGTTATAGTTATCACAAATATCGGAATCTCAGATGCATTTCAAGAATGAATACCTACTATTTGTAAAGCCTACATTGGGTGATATTATATGGTTCCACTGGAAATCAAGGAACGACGTGCTCTTCAAAGTAAGGTCTCTAAGTGCTTAGAAAGACAATTGATCTTTTTGTTGCATTGACTCTACAAACATGCTCGGGACGAGAGCATGTTAATTTGCCAGCGTGTTTCCGTTGGTAAATGCTGATGTTGCGAAAAAAATGCGTTTAGATTATTTATCAAGATGTGGGATTAAATGACAATTTGTTGTTTTTCAATGAATCACGGCTGTCGATGCTATTACGTATGGTTCTCCGTCCTGGTTCAGTGAATATAAAAACTAAGGTGTACATTTAATATGATTGACTGCTTGATTTTATTTAGTACACAAGTGCCTACGGGTGTGCCCAGGTAACATGTTAAACTGACGTCAAAAGGGGGAATGTCTAAAAGGGGAAAAACGTCCATTTTCAGCATGTTTCAACAAATGTCCAAATTACCCAAGGCCTAACAAAAATATATGTGTGATTCTGGTAAAATTGACAGATCCTACTAAAACGGCTCGACCCAAAAATTAATGGACCCCCCCCCCCCCCCCGAAAAAAAAAAAATTTTTAGCTGCCCTCTCCTAATAAATACTGATCGACCAATGCCAGTGCTACAACCTCAGTCAGAGACCCAAGTGGCCCAAAAAAGTCTGTGGGTTTTTTTTTTCAGTGGCCCCAATGTGACCTACACGGCCCGAAAAGCACAAGGCAAGCTGGTCTGGGGCAATTCCTTCCCGCCCCCTCTCCCCCACTGAACAAAAAATTGAATTTGAGCCTACAAAATGCTGCATTCTGGGGAGTTTTGGGTATCTTGCCTTCACATGGTTGACAAAATCACAACATTTTAGTTATTGTTGTACTGATTTGTCTAATTTCCCTCAGATTGTACATAAATTTGATGAAAATTAGCAAAAATTATTTTTAAAAACATTGCCGTGTTATCAATTAAGATAAGACAAATTTTGTGTTCATACATGTAAAGCTTTAGAGAATTTTTGCACAGATATTATGTTTACTAATTTGGGGAAATTTAACAGGTAAAATCATCCTGCAATTACTAAGTTGTGTATTTTCTCTACAAAAGCAAGAAGAAAAACTGCATTAAGATAATCACCAGGCATGAATGTACTTAACTTTTATCACTGAATGTTGATTGACAATATTTTATGCACACATATGTCAGGGTGGTGCAATACAATTGCTGATAGCACACCAAACTACGATGCATGAAATGGGAGGACCAAATGCGTAGGGAATTTTGTCTTGGCGTATTTCCATGTTGGACCATAAATATTGAGTTCCTTTGCACAGGTTTGTAGCTGAAATGCTTTAATCATTTATGAATTTAAAGGTTGATCTAAATTTTCAACAATTAAATATACAAATAAATATAAGCACAACAGGCATAATTTCTATAACTCCAGGGACCTGCTATACATATATATATATATATATATATATATATATATATATATATATATATATATATATATATATATATATATATATATATATATATATACTACAAGCCCCTGATAACACAAAGATACTGAAACTATAAATATACAAAGTGATCCCTCTACAGTACTCAAATCTCATGCAGCAAGAAAGATTTCACCTTTTTTTGAAAATTTTCTTACATTCACTCTCTTTCTTATATCCTTGCAGGCTCTGCATTACAATAAGTATAATCATTGTACAGTAGTACCTGCAATTACCGACCCCAGTCCCCACCAGGTCGAAACGACCAGATTCCCTTGGCACAAGTGCTCTTGCAATATTAAAGGGCAGGTCTTAAAATAACTTTCAAGTTTCAATTTGGTCAATCATCATACTCAGATACCACGCGTATATTTTTAAAGCGCCAAATGTCACTGGGTGATGGTTCTCTATTGGGTGAAAGAGGCAGGTCCATGGAAACGGCCTATGATTGGGTTACACACTCGTGACGTCACGGGTGTGACACTTTTGGTAGACGGAAAGCAAGATAACATGTCTGACAGTGGCAGCAATTCCGAGTTCTCACACTCCCATGTGTCTGGAGAGGATCTGGGTCTGTATGATGGCGCGAGGGAAACAGATTCAGAGGTATCTGTCAACCTGCCAGTAGTTGAGAGGCGGTATGAGCCAGTGGGGAGGGCTGCCGATCCAGAAGCCATGGAAGTTGGGGGGCAACATTAGGATTTAGGGTGAAGCACCGCCGTGACGCCTGGGGAACACAGATTGGTAAACAAAACAGTTTCATATCATACGACTATAAATGTACAAGTCAATGTCATTGTTTAAAAAGTGATTATATGAATCATATTCATGGCTACCTGGGACCAGCACTTGAAATTCAGACTTTTGTGAGGTTGTTGTTATTTAAATAAGAAACACCGAAAAGAATTGGTGACAGTAACACATGCTGCATTGCAATGCCCGTCTTGGTCGTGGGCGTCGTGGATAACCTTACAGCTCAATTGAGTTTGGAAAGGATCCCTGCTTAATAAATCCACGAAGTAAAAGATTAGATGAATGAGACAATCGGAGAGGATTTGGGCAGTCAGACTCGATGAAGAAGAACAATAGTCCAAGATGTCTATTTTGCTGCAGTCGGCAGTTGTAGGCTGAGTACTCAGAGTAGGCCTAGGACCTGTAAAGTTAAGCCGGTTCAATTGTTGGCCATTGTCCCTGGCTCAGAATTGATATCCTACCAATTCAATTTTATTGTTTACATTTCTAGACAGGTTTGGATTGCCGATGACCTGATGATAGAATGCTAATGCCTATTTCTGAACTAGTGTGAGTACAATTACAACCTACTGCATGTATGGAGTGGTGGTAGTAGTGTGCTGTAGTAGCATTCAGATGTATTCTTTGCCTAAACATTTTACAGCATTTTAGGCTTCCTAGCAGTATCTTAGATTCACTGTGCATCAAAAACACTGACCTACACTACTCTCTGCTTGTTGAATATGTATGTGTGCAGCTCAAACTTTGATAAATTCACCATTGCAATTTCATATAAGACATGGGTTCTGAGTTTAAAATCAATTACTTTAAAACAACTATATCCTCTGAACCAACAAGGAGTCTAGACTCCTTTATACCATTTCAATTTTGAATTATATCTATGGTATTACAACAAGTCTGTGGTAACTGGCATGACTTTTTAAAAAAGAACATTTTTTTTGTTTTTGGATTCAGACATAATTAATGCAATCACATTTTGTCATCTCCATTCTTGTTAGATAGTAATGCTGTCATTCACTTTTTTGTACATTTGAAATACAAACTATTTACAAAAAAGTCAATGCCACTGTTTTGTATAACAACCCTTCAATTCTTTGATAAGCTTATTCTGAAAAAAAGAATAAAGAAAAATATTCATTCAGGCCCATCCTGAGTATAGATACCAGATACGTGATGTTGTATCATAATAACAGGAAATTGTGAGTAATTAACTGGTACTTCGCACACTTTTTTCATATGTATACATATCTATATAATACAACAGGAGTAAAAATAATGATTATGGCAGGCCTTCAGCCTAGAATGGCAAGATTGTTTATATGATCTGCCAGCCCTGTGGACTAATGAAACTTGCTGAGAAACATTTTATTTTTGCAAAAGGTTGAATCTGATGATGGGCTTAAATAGAAAAGCTTTCGTCAGGATTTATATAGCTTAGAGCTTAGTGAATGGGCACATGTGAAAAGTGAAGGCAACAGGTTGCATGTAAAATAAGGAATAAAACCACAAGCAACATGGGTAATCAACCATGATGTCCATGGGGGTACTGCAATGGCAGATAACAGAAATATACACTGGTGGTGGCATCTTGAGGCTGAAGGAAATACGGATGCCATCCATCTGTACCCAAGGCAGAGTTACTGAAAATACGTGCACTAATACACTCTGTGATATTTTTAAATTATGCTTCTGACTTTAGCTCTTTTTCATTATTGCAGTTTTCAGATAAACTCGGTGCTGTCTTGGGTTACAAAACGTAGCACAACACAATCTTGTGTGTGTGTGTGTGTACTCTGTCTGTGTGTGTGTGTGTGTGTGTGTGTGTGTGTGCGCACAAGAGTTACAGGCTTAGTGCTCAAGATATTTTCCTCTTTGAGACATGGTAATAGAAAACATATGGGTTGTTGAATATTTGTAAATGCATGTATGTGCATATATATATATTAACAGCTGCCAGATGTGACCATCTCAAGGCAGGAGGGTTGGTTATTATCAAGAGTTTGTAACTGCTGTAGGCTTACTGCAGATATAAGTCTGACAGTTGTAACTTTGGGTGATTAGTATTTCTCTCCCTTGATGGCACCCTAATATTTTCTCCCTACATTTGCCCTTTTTGTAAATGATGTGCCATCTGGTCATATGGCATGTTTACTGCACTAATGAAAGCAAATTTAATGGGTACAGTGCATAATATGTTTATAACTATTTATTGTATCGAATTCTGGCCCTGATTTGATTTTGGTTTTCCCAGTGTAACAGGCATGCAAATTGTGGGAAATGTAGCCAGAACACACTATACATGTATGTTTATTATTGTGATTATGATAATTACATTATCCCGTCAGCATTTTATATGTATGCAGATCAGTTATGTTTGCAGGAAAGCAGACATGCACGTTCTTGGCATGTGCACACGTGATTTCTTTCATGTGTGTTGTACCTGTGAGAAAAAAACATATTCACGCCCTTTCTATCATGTGGCACATGTATCCATTTTATGAAATGAACTTCCATGCGTATACATGTGCTGCAGACCAGGTAACATGAATCAGTTTCTTTCTTATATCTCTTATCTCTGAGAAAAAACAAAGAGACCATTTGTATCTCATGGTACATGAAGGAGTTGGATGACTTAAACTTTCATACATGTATTTAAGTATGCAGATGCCTGTGTGAGGTTTGTCAACCTATGCCCACTGAGGACGAATCCTCATCTTGCCATGAATTGGAGCAGATAATGAGGGAGCCAGTCTATCTGGAGGTAGACGATGGGATGAACATCAGGTGCATCACTCAACACCCTGGGTTTGCACAAGTATGCCCAGCTAGGCATGCACTTGATTGTGCTTACCTACAATACAGGAATATGGAGTTTGGGCTGGTCCCTCTCACAGGTACCATATTTGTGTGTGTGTGTGTGTGGGGGGGTCTTTTCTCTTCTTAGGCTTGTTATAAATTCCATGTAGTTTCCAAACAAGAGTGTAATGTCTATTTCACCACTGAATTATTAAATTTCAGAGCAGAATGTTGGACTGTTACAGGTACCCGAAGCAGACACTTGTGATAATCAGCTGGGACTAAGCTTATGACAGAAACCAAACTTTTTTGGTTTGTGCTATTTCCAAGCTGTTAGGCCCAAAAGAGCAAAATGTATGCTCTTTGTCTGCTGTACCCTTCTTGCCTTACCATTGTATTTTCTCCAATATACAGGCACACAATCATCATGATAAAATGTTTTAGATAATACTGGTGTTTAGAAGGCTTCTTCCTAAGAGCCTGACTATGGATGTTCATGTTTTGGAAGGGAAATCATTACCATTCTTATTTAACTCTCTAGAAACCAGACAACTTAAACTATAATATCATCTTGTCACATATACATGTATATGTCTTTGCACATAATATTTATGAAGAATGTTCACCTAGGCACTTCAGGCTTGACATTGCAACAACTCCTACATTCAGCACAGAGAATGCACACATTATTTGTAAGAAATGTAATACAATACAAGGGACAGTAGTGGGGTTGAAAAATATCAACTCCCTGTACTTATGAGCGTAAGACATAGTTATGCTGAACTTGTGGTCAGTTATTACCCTGGTATGTATTAACCTCTGATGAGTCCAGTGAATGATCAAAGGAGTCAGGCACATTTGGTACACAGTGTATCTGCTCTTATCAACACTTGCCTAGTCTTTCTAATGTAATATTTTACAAATACTAATCCCCTAAATCAGTTAATGTCAAGCACTGACGCATCTGGTTTTGTCATAGAAGCTTTCATTATCAGTATGCATGTATTAAGTCAAATGGTGAACACTTTTTTTTTTCTTTTTTGCAGACACTACAGACACATTGCCTGTAGGCAGTTCGTTCGGTGGTGTTGGGGATTCCTGGGAAAGAATATCCAAGTGCCCTTGCCATCGTGTGTGGTCAACATAGTCTGTGACCGTTTCCCATCTTTGTTCTTTGAGGGGTATCATGAGGCCCCTGTAGACCTGGATGAACTGGCATGATACTAAATCAGCAAAGTACATTCTTAACTTTGTGTCAGTTCACTGGACCAACTGGTTAGAGCAGTGACGGGACACAAACTCCTTCACAGAGGTATCTTTGTCGGGACGTTTGCAGGTGGGAGATAGTGTCTGTGGAGTCTGTTGTCTGTGCCTCTCCATGTACATGCCTTTAGGTTAAACAGGCCTTTAGCATAACCTTGGAACAGATTCCCAATAATTTGCAGTGCATATTCTAAAAAAAAAACATATATATAGAAATCAAGCCAAAGTTGGAGATCATGATTAACCTTCCCCCCCTTAAAGTGGCCAAAACTGGCCTGAAGTAAAGATGTGGCCTGCTTTCATAATTTTTACCCTGTGGCCTGAACAGGTCAACAGGGTATAGTTGATGATTGTGGTCATGTTTGTGTGTCATCTCCTGCATGTGTTCCTTTATCCATTCTTCTTGGATGTAGTAGATAGGTTTTGAAAAAAAAAATAAAGCTATGATCATGAAAGTTGTACTGTGGAAGCAACTTGTGGGAAGTTAAGTATACTTCAACATTCAGCAACCTTGGCCTTTTTTCAATGTCATGGGGGGGGGTACATTTGCGATGATTGGGTTTTAAAGGTACTGGCTGTCAAGTGTTTATTTGCATTGTAAATGAAAAACATTTATTATGTGTGCACATTTTTTTCAATCTTAATGATGGGGAGGGAGGGTAACCATACAAGTATAGCAACATTTTGTGTACATACTAAGAGTGCACTGAGATGAGCAAGTTCTACAAGATGCTGACATTAGTTTTAATGAGCTATTTTGAAGTGGGATTTTTTTCCTACATGTGTAGATAAATTGTGGTACTACATGTAGCTGTGATCAGTACGTGTAATCTGAGACATCTTGACTTGGTTAACCACACAGCCATTTTTTATGATAAACCAAAGCAGTATAAAAGTTTGTAAATGAGAAAGCCCAATGGATGCATATGGCTAACCATATGTTGGCTTTGTTTTTTTCCATGCACAGTGCAGCTCCCCCTTCCTACGCTTTTTGGAACCTCAGGGAGTAGCATGATCTCCCATCTTTTGTGGTTGCTTGCATTCCGTCTGCATTCTAGTTGAAATGCATGGCAGATATGAACAATCTAAAATTTAGAGGAGCAAAGGGTTACAGTCCTGTCATGGACAGGGAGGATACTTTAGAGCAATCCCTATTTAATGCACTTGCAGTAAGTTGTACCAAGGACTGTGATGCTGAAAAACAGCAATGCATAAGTGGCATGACAGCAAGAACATGTTGTGGATGGTGCTATCAAATGTCTCTGACGGTCAACAAAATTAAGTAACTTTTTGGTAATAATGAGCTTCTGCTGTCTACCACTTCTAGGGCTTATCAGAGACTGACCAGTGATTTCAACCCATACAAATGGTGCATTTGGTATTCATTTCATTCATTCAGTACATTTTCAAAAGCTGACATAGTTCATATAACTAATATTTTGTTTATCATGTGTTTGGCTGAAAGTTGCCTTCAGTGGCTACAGAGCAGTTAGCTCCTAGAGTTAATGCACCTTGGAACGTTTTGATGCTGAATCAAAATATATTTGGCTTTTGGAGTCAATTTAAGTGGAAGTATTTAGCATTTGTTCAAACTTTGTCAGCGTTGTGCTCTTAAATGATGGCAACATTCAGGGCTTGTGTGTGAATTGAAGCATTGTTTATGATAGCCACAAGTGTACATGAATCTTCATAACAAACTGGGTAATTTCGTGATTAATTTCGCATGGGATATGGTATTTAACTTTCATCCCAGAGAAGCATATATATAAGTGCCAAAATAGATGTAAACATAGAAGAAATGTCTCTTGTGATCTCACCTCACACACATCCCCCCAGTAAGAGAATGCAACATTCTTAGGTACAAATTGTATACCCAAGCTGTGCTTTGCTTCAAGGATGGAAGTCTCGTACACTGGTGAAAGCTTGCCAGTGTCCTTCAACAGTTTGGGTTTCAGCAAAGCCTCTTCCAGGAGCACAGCTCCTTTAGATCCTGATATAAGATATGTTTTGATTAAAACAAAAAAAATTGTTGTATATTAGTTTCTCTCTGTCAATATAACTTTGGACAGAGACATCCTTACCAGGTTTCAAAATTGATTAAATCTAAATCGTGCTCCTGGCACGATCAGTATGAGTGAGTGTAAGCACATGAGCACTGATACAGCCATGAACAAGCATGTTTCTCTCAGTATCCTTTATGTGGTTGTTTGCTTTTTAAAGCTCAAGTGACCTTGAAGAATTAGGTCAAAATCAGTCACTGTAAGGCAAAAAAAAATGGTTTGTTTCCCCTAACTGGAACGACCTTTCTCTAAAAAAAATAAAATCTACCTACCCAAAATTGTGGCACATTTAACAAAAAAAAAAAAAACATACCGACCCTCCCAAATTATCTGCCTACCTGCCCCCCCCCCCCCAAAAAAAAACAATTGGTCCATGAGGGGAAGCACACTAAATATTTTTTTTTTAAGCCTTAACAAGATTTTATACTCTGAGATGGTCTTCATTCTATATGAATTTGGCAAGCTTAGATCTCTCATATCTGGTTTTCAAAATTTGGGTGCTTTGCTTTATTCTGTATGTGGTGTAGTGTGGCCTCCCTTTTGCTTGAATTACTTCTGCTTGTCCTTGTATATTAGCATCTGTAGATGCTGCACACCAGTACAGGTGTAGTAAAATGGCTTTTTTCCAGTGGCCAACATCACCACACTCTGATTGCTTGCTAATATTGACAACCTTTTTTTGATTCCCCCTGCACAGCACAGAATTGATTGATTGATTGATTTTATTCAGGTTCATATAATTAAATTGGACTGTAATACATATAATTAGTGTTTAAAAGAACCTAAGATGGCACCAGAAAGTTTTAACAACTTATTTCCATGGTGGTTCTAAAACTCATATCTGGATAAAATATACACAAAAATTAAAATGGATTTCTCTCTCTCTCTCTCTCTCTCTCTCTCTCTCTCTCTCTCTCTCTCTCTCTCTCTCTCTGTCTCTCTCTGTCTCTCTCTCTCTCTCTATATATATATAAAGAAACATGCAACAGTATCAGGTATAAGTAAAGGTATAAAACATTCGCCCATCAATACATATATATATATATATATATATATATATATATATATATATATATATATATATATATATATATATATATATATATATATATAAACATTCCATATATCATACCTGCGTCACGTTACCCTACAACACACAAGCATAGTTGTATAAAAAGTTTCTATTTTCATTCTTGACTAATTGTTGGGGGGGGGGGGATTCAGTAAAAGAGGTATAGTTTTTTTCTTTCCAGGGACATTTTATTTATAAGGTATTGCTTTACTGTGATTTTGAATAAACTATGATTTTCTATTTTTCGAATATGAGTAGGCAAGTCATTCCACTGCTTTATTCCTGTCCACGTAAATGTACTTTGTCCCGTGTTTGTTTGGTATCTTGGTAATTTAAACATCATATCTGAATTTCTTTTGTAGTATCTACTTCTGTTTGCATGCTTTTCAAACTTCTAACAAGACAAAGGATAATTTTCCCTTCTTTTAGCTCTGCTAACCGAAGGTCGCTGAGAGTATATGATCACTCGTGTTTGTCAGTGCATCGCCATACAGTCTACAGTTTTCAAGTTAACTCCATATAACTTTTAGGACATAAAAATGGTATAAAAATCAAGGTCAAGTAGGTGACAATTGTTGAAATTTGGCGGTGCCACCTACAGTATAATTGAAGACATAGACAAAAATATGTTGAAAACACATCAAATTCAAATTTCTGGAAACAGTTGGAAGTCTCCTATTGCATGACATAGATGATCTTGACCTATTTTCTCAAGGTTATGGAGGGCATGCATTTCAGGAAATTAGATATCAAGATGTAACTGCAATATTTAATCCTTGGTGACAGCAAAACATGAGGCCCATGGACCTCTTGTTGCTATTCTTACCCTCATTGCTTTTTAGAATAAACATGATAAAGCAAGGGTTGAGAAATATTTTAAATTCTTGCATATGTATATATACATATATATATATATATATATATATATATATATATATATATATATATATATATATATATATATATATATATATATATATATATATATATATATATATAATGTGCAGTTCCTTCTCTTTTTTTAATGCCCCAGCAAAGGGTGATATAGATTTGTTCTTATCGATTTGTATGTCTCACTTGTAACATGAAACTTATATTGTGCGTACATCCAAAATTATTGGACCCACAGTCATGAGACTTCACAAGATTATTAATTCGTATATATGTACACATATGGTTCGTTTGGATGTTCAATTGTACATATATATCAGTGTAACATTACAGGTGTATTACCGAGAGGAAAAGTGATAAGGATGTGAAATACTAGTGGCACCAACTATGGTATGTGATTGATAATTTATTGAAGAGGAAGAAAATATATTCATTGTCTTCACAATAAATTATATTTACACCACCAACAAATGTCAATTGTTCAATGTTTTTCCCTGACTGGTGGTATTCTGGAATATTGACGGGGGGGGGGGGGGGTGAATGGTAATATCTGTGTTGAAAATTCAGCAAGTAAAACTGAGAAAATGCTGATTTGGGTTTATTTAAAAAAATTTGCCCGCGAAAATATAAATGATTATTCAGTTGATTGAGTGTCAAATTTGCCCCCAAACTGGGATCAATTCAAAAACTTGTGTACATTTATAAGAAATAGATTCTTGAGAAGAGTAACAACTCAATTTACATTGGTTTTCCCCCTTCTAAGACCACTGCCACTGCAGCTCAAAAGTGCTCTCCACCTTACAAGAGGGATGCACTTTCTACATACAGACAATGTAATTAATGCAACCCCTTTTTTTACAAGAATGGCCTTTTAAGAGGGATGGACACATTATTGACAGAGGCTTTACAAGTGGAGGACCACTGTGCTTGTTGCCAATACTATGATTTCTTGACTTCAATAAATCTGTTCTCCAGGTTTTGCTGCTTTTGTTTTATTTTTTAAGGGTCCGTCCAATGAGGGGACCCCTTCTGTTTTCGGGTTGTACATCTGTCAGGCTGTGCCCATTCAAGACCTTGATTTCAGTACAGTTCCCAATGGGTTTGCTTTTTTACGAACACATCAATAGTGGTGACATTCCATCAAATCCATGACCAGGTTTGTGCAATACACAAGTTACCTTTTTTTAAATGCATTGTGAGAATTTTTTAACAAGATAAATTTTTTCCTGAATGAAATCTTTAATACCATTCAGTATACTGCATAAAACTGACAACTTTGGAAGCCCTGGTCAAACTGATAAGCAAAAATATAAAAATAAAAAATAAAAATAAATAAATAAATGAATAAATAAATAATAATAATCAGTCAAAGCTAAATCTATAGAATAAATAGAAATATTCAATCAGGTTCTCATATAGATGTACAATTGATATGCCATATTGATAGTGTTCAAACGGTACATGGGCTTACAGAATTAGTTTTGTTAAGTTTCTCTTTGTATTAAACATCGCATTCACTTCAAATATCAACAGCATTGATATTGACAATGGAAGAAAAAAATTAATGCTGAAAAATTAGATATGTGTTTATTACTACTAGACTATTATACCAACAGGATTGCTTATTTTATTTTTTTATTTTATTTTTTATTTATTTATTTATTTTATTATATCAAACGGTACATGGGCTTACAGAATTAGTTTTGTAAAGTTTCTCTTTGTATTAAATATCGCATTCACTTCAAATATCAACAGCATTGATATTGACAATGGAAGAAAAAAAATTAATGCTGAAAAATTAGATATGTGTTTATTACTACTAGACTATTATACCAACAGGATTGCTTATTTTATTTTTTTATTTTATTTTTTATTTATTTATTTATTTTATTATATTTTTTTATTTTTTATTTTTATTTATTTATTAATTTTTTTTTTTTTTTTTTTTTTTTTGGTGGGGCGTGCATTTTCAGGCAAATTCTGCATGATTTTTGGAGTTACTTTGATACATATAACTGTAATTGATTCTTTAAAAAATAAAGCTTTATGCTTGGGTGATCAGGCAGGCGGGCAGGCAGGCAGGCAGGCAAACAGATTGGGGGATTTGGTTTGACAGATTAATGACTCGGGTACCAAGGTGCTCAAGTCATCATGTGCTGTCAGTCATTACTGTACACATGAAGATCTGGCTGTAAAGAGAACCGAGTTGAGTAGACTTCATTATGTCGTTTTGAATTAGCTTCATTATGCATGCGCAGTTATCAGGTTGAAAACTGGGACTTCGACTTTGACCTGCGGCTTGGTCCCCTGGCCCTGGGCTGGTGTGTCTTCTCTTGACGACTTCGATAAGTAGGCCTACTTTACCTGACAAAAGTGACATGGTCGAAATCGTGAATGGTACAATGGTCAGAGCACACATGTATATTCCCAGACCCAGGCACCCAGTCATAACTTTGTTTGCATTTGATCATGTAGGTAATACCTCCATGATTTGACAAACTTGACCCAATGTTTCCACAAAGTATCATCCCTTGGGAAACTGAACAGGGAAACGCGGTCCAAGTTTGTCTTGCTGCGGAATTTCACCTAGCACTGTTGACTGGCCCGCTTCGGGCGTGTCGCCATTTTGCATTGGACAACTTCAGGTCACATGATCTATTTTTAATGAGTATTCAATACACTTCCCGGAAAAGCACGATCTCCGCTTTTTGTTCACAAGGATGCCAGGAGCAGTTTAAAACCGCAATAACTTTGAATACAGAGCCGAAAATCGTGGTAATTTTCATTTTAGCGTATAGAGGGGAGTCAAATTAGGCGAAATATGTCTGGTTTCCCTTTTTGAGACCTGCCCTTTAAATGACCAGACGTGCAAAACGATGGTGCTGTCTAATTGCAGCAGCAAACTTACATTCCCTGGATTATTTTCTCAATCAACTACTTCACATGAGAAACACTAATTTTGGATCAATTCTGTAGCATTTTTCAAGAACTGTGATGCAAAAATGTGCTATAATGCTCCAGTTGGACAGCCTTAGAACAGCTGCAACACGCAACTAACCAGCAAAATAGCCCCACAAACAACCACCTATAAAAAAATGGTTTCTCAAATCAAGCGTAATGGAGTTGTAAGACAAAATTTAACAGAAAAGCTGGCCAACGTGTGCCGTTATTTGGCAGTAAACTCAACTAAAACACATCATTCTATTTCAATTTGTCTGGATAGTCAACTTTGGGCTGCAGAAAACCATAGCTGCTGCATACATGGTATTGGCTTCAGGTGCCCATGGTCTGAGTTACCGGAACAAACAGTTCTCTACATATATTTTAAAAGATGACTTACAATATTAACTTTAACTTCTGCCCGCTCGGTTGTGTCTGAAGCAGTTATCATCGTTAGTTATGAATCCAAGTGACACATGAATGCGTATTCATTATATGTATATATATATATATATATATATATATATATATCTGTGTGTGTGTGCGCGTAACTACATTAAATGACGTTTTCAGGTTCTTGATGCCTTAGAGTGCAATCAGATTTTTTCTGCTGGAGTTTCTTTTTGGCCGTTGCACACATAGGACTTACTTGCTTCATGGTTGTATTTGAAAACGCGCCGGTCTTTCTGAGGCTTTATTTATACACCCCGTATATTTTTCTCTTTTTTTAATCCTGTTAGTCTAACCAAGATTATGAAAATTAGGGGTAAGTTCTTTTGTTTTGTATGTCATTTTTTCCGTAAATGTGCGGACACGAGAGAAATCAACTAGCTGTTTCTTTGCAAATTCTATGAGATAATCTGGACGATTTAAATAAATGTAATGCACAACTATCAACGAAGCGCAAGATAATTTTTAATCAATCATTTCTTTTTATAAGTGTACAGTTTGCGTTCAAAGATGTTTTGGCATATTGACAATTTAAATTTGGTCGAGATCGATCAAGTACAGTCTTTTTAAATAAAATCTTGGAATGAATAATTGCCTGGGTCGAGCATGACCACCAACGTTATGCAGTCAGAACAGCAATGTTTTTCACAATCTGAGTGTCCAGTCATATATAATCCAGCGTAAAGAAGACTGATAATTCCTGAAAGGCAAGGAATCTGGTATCATGAAGCAGTGGGTTACAGTCTCGAATGATGAAATGTGCTCTTCACTAACACCCTCCACAGGTGACACTGTATGGCGTGTTTGTGTCTGACCTAAACATAAACATAGGAAACGACTTGTTGAAACAGTATGAAGAGGTCATAAAACCACAAAATATGCTTTTTCCATGTGATTTTAGAACAACAGACTAATAACGCAATGCAAAAAGCCACTTGAATGTTTGATTTAATAAAAAACGCCGTACTTCCTTCTGTAATATTTAATTAATGTTTATTTCATTTCTATGAAAGCTTCGAAATAAAACGTTTAAATTCAAAGAAAACCAGCTACAAAACAACAGCAAAAACTAATCGCAGAATTAACAGAGCTATTGAATAGAACATAGGTCTCAACACTTACTTATTCTATACGTACGTCAAGTTGACAAAACTTAAATTTTACCGGAGGTATGAAACTTAATTAGTCACTTCAATGTAAGAGCATTTAAATTTTAGTGCATACAATTGACATCCTAAGGTTTGGTTACGGTGCTCTTCACGGTAGTCTCCGTGTCAGGATCCGCAGCTGACTTTCTCTTTTTAACGACTGTGGTGGTCTTCTTTACAACTGTTGGTTCTTGTTCTTTTTCCTTTATAAACTGTGGGGTGGAATAAATGTGTTAGGGCACAAATGTTACAACAATTATCAAATGTATTTGCATGTATGGTCTGGTCAAGAAATAAAATATGCAATTGTTGTACAATGTATCATGAAATTATAGTATGGTACAATATCCTATGAAACGTTACTTTCTAACGATATATTTATACCTCAGTTAAAATGTTGCTTGATTTCTTGCGTGTCCTAGATGTTGTAAATCTACCTAATATACTTACATATATATTTTTAGTTCATCATAATGCAACTTTTGAAATGATATGGAATTTTGTGGTACTCTGAAGAATGTTATTTTATAGACTGATATCTCGCATCACCTACCAATTTTCCATATAAATGATGACGCACCATTAAATAACTTCCCTACACTATCAACAGAAAGATTAATCAATGAAAATATTTAAAGAACATAAGGTCCAAAGTAGAATCACATGCCATGGAAACTTTGTATTCCAGTGGATAAAATATAACACTGAATTCCTTTGTTCACAATTTCCTAGGCTTCTGCAACGAATCAATTCAATTCAAATTAAATATCGATATAAGTAAGCCATGATTAACTCCTAGACTGATAAAATCGATGAGAGGAAAAATAAACTTTATTTGATTTATCGTCAATCATTAACGCCAGTCGAAGTCTGACAAAATTCATCCCCACTGCCAATTAGAATTTGTCACCTTCTTTAAAGGGAACTATCCTTGTTCATTTTATTTGCATCCTATTGTGGGAGATCATGTCCGAGTTAGTTATGGTTATCTACGTAATTTTTCACTACGGTGGGATGAAATTGATCCAAAGTCGTGAAATATATTTCTGCCGTCATTCTCTAACCGCTCGCACATAAACTTGTCTTTATCAACTCGTGGTTTCCCTGATGTTTTTAAATTAGCCACGGTCATCCCTTAATGCAAGAAAAGGATACCGATTTTTTCACAAATTATCGGCCTATTTCTGTACTTACTTTCTTTTGTAAAATATGAGAAAAAGGTAGTTCATAAAGAACTTATTGCGTTGCAGGATAAACATCAGATATTGAACGACCTTTACCTTGGATTTATACATGGATTTGGTACTTTCATGACAGTTTATTACTTAATCAATACGTGTCGGAGGTCTTAGACAGACAGCACATCTTTTCTTTTTCTTATGCATTAATGATGTCGGAACCGTGTCTCAAAATATGCATCTGTAGCTATTTACAGCTGACACCAGTCTAATCTTCACTGGTAACGATCTAGATGTATTAAAACATATTATTAATTTGTCAATAAGTTCGGTTATCGAATGGCTAAATCCAAACAGATTATCTTTAAACAAAGAGAAGACAAGTTCGTGATTTTCCTTAGAATGGTTCATGCACAGAATTATTATCTTTTGAAAATTCACCTGCATGGTTTATATTAGAAACATACAATATATTGTAAATTTCTGGGTGCTTGGTTAGACGAAAATGTAAATAGGAAATATCATATTTCACATATTTGCAATAAACTGAGTAAAATTTTCTTTTTAAAAAAAGTTAAGGTGGTAATTTTGAAAAGAATGTATTGGCTCAGCTATATAAATTGGCATATCATTTTATTTACTGCAGTACTTGGCTTCTACTTATGATTCAAATTGAAATCAACTTGCTTTTTGTCAGAAGAAGTAAGTGCAAACGATTATTTTTCTATTTCTCATTGCCATACTGATTCCATTTTTCAAGTCTCTATATCTTAAGAACTAAGCAAACTAACATTTACATAACTTGACTGTTTGTCAATAAGGCAGCCCATAAACTGATACAAAATATCTTTCGGGACTTTTTTCACTTTAATATTGATGTTCCTAACTACTCGACCCGGAACGGAGAAGACGTATATGCTTCCAGATACAGAACTAATGTTTGTAAGTTTTCAATTGAATGGGATAGTCTTGAAGTATTCTTCAAAATTTACGAAAAGTATTTGTTTTGTTTTAATGTCAAAAGAAGTTCTAATTCTTGTTATTCACCTAAATGATCTATTGTTTCAATGATTGTTTGTAATTTTGTCATTGGTGCATAATGCCATCTCATTTATGAATATTATATATTTATGCAAGTTTACAACTGGATGGGAATATTGCAAACTCACCATTCCAGTGTTTCGTATCTTATTTGGTTGTATTATTGCACTGGATTCATAGAATTCAATTCAATTCATATTGACCTAGGAGTTATATACTTTCTGTCTATACGCCTTTGCTTATCTATATTGTTTAATATTTTGTTTAACGTGGGGGTGGTTTTTTCATCTCCAATGCGTTTATTTATAACTTTTTGGTGCACGTTTGTTAAATAAAAATCAAACAATATGCACAATTTACCATTGCCTGCCTGTGCGATTATTTGCTATATAGAACACAGCAGCAAACACGTCAATTCCAAATTACGCAGCATCCCCTCACGGGTATCTCGTAAAAAGGCACACTCCCAGATAAGGCATCCTTTTTAGTGCATTCCAAATTAACGCTTATATTGCTAATGTCGACCAAAGTTGGTGTTCCTTGAATTTACACAACAGCCCTAGATCTACATTCCTCGTTAATAGACCTTTCATTCATGTACCAGCATGTCTGTAAGCGCACCGTACACAGAAATGTTGTTGACGCTTTCAAAATTCGGCACCGAAAGAGTTAAGAGAGGACAAAAATATTCAGACGCTGTGGCTTTAAGGTAACTGTGTTTCATGTTCTAGGGTACCACGATGCATACTATGGGGCAATATGGTGAAATGTGTTGCAGGGGTGGATGAATCGTGATAATCAGGGCAAAATATCGGTAAAGTCATATTGTGATAACAGGTAGTCATTGTTCTCAAAATACCGTTCGACTGATATATGTACACAATGGTGGTTCACAAGGAGACGAACTATATGCTGTACATCATAACTCACCTGTATTTCTTCCCCGTCCTCCACTTCAAGAAGAACAAAACAGTCGAATGAACCCGACATCGTGTATCTTAAGTCTTTTCCTCTATCTGTAGCTCCAGCCGTCTGTCTCCACAATGCAAGAATTGACACTATCGTGAGATGAGCATGATCCACGCATGACTTCACAGCGGAAGAACTCGATATTATTGGATGTGCCCCTGGAGACATACAGATAATGTTTTACACTGATAATTGTTTCTTGTGCTTTGTTCCTTGTGTGGCTGCAAGGTAATTAATCGCTCTAAATCAGGTCGTTTTTGCCACTGAAATGTTTCGACAATCAGCTGCTGAGACCGTTCACATCATCTTAAGATTTGGGGGGGGGGGGGGGGGGGGGCTGCATGCAAAGAATAAATAGCTTCATAAAGTCCCCTTAAGATTTGTTTTTCTGTTGGCTGTTTTGATTAAATTGTCTTTTGCCATGCGGATGAAAACCTGACGTAGGCGACCAGCAAGTGTATATAGCATACTAAAGGTGCATAACTTTATGTCCATCGGCAAACGACCTTTACCACAAGCACTAAACCTTCACGTTGTGCTCATATATATGAAGGCGCGCAATGCGCGTGTCACTTGCGCCCGGATGATAATAAGAGGGGAGCATGAAAGCGATTGCGTCCCTTCAATAAAACGTAGCTTGAGAACCAAATTAATTTTTTATCACCATCAAGTATGTTACACTGTGTATACATATATATATATATATATATATATATATATATATATATATATACATATATATACATATATATGTAGATATATGTATGTATATATATATATATTTATATGTAGGTATGTATGTATCTCTATATATGTGTGTATATATATGTATACATATATACAAATATATACATATATATATATATATATATATATATATATATATATATATATATATATATATATATATATATATATATGTGTGTGTGTGTGTGTGTGGTTTGCTTAAAACATACCACTGGTCGAGGAACGGCTTAACGGTTGTTAAAGTAGTTCACAGCAGTCACTATGGAATTTTTAAACAACGAAATCAATGATGTGGGAAACAATATGGGTTCTTAGAAATGACAAATCAGCAGAACATGTTTAAAAGAATTACTTGTAAAGTATAGCGGCAGTGAATTTTAAATGTGAAAATTCGGTTTAAAGATTCAGAACTAATAGTTTCAAAACCCCGCATTTCCGATATTCATAAATGGCAACCCAAGGCTGAGATCCGAG
The DNA here is from genome assembly GCA_964020975.1 of Hermodice carunculata. Taxonomy (NCBI): domain Eukaryota; kingdom Metazoa; phylum Annelida; class Polychaeta; order Eunicida; family Amphinomidae; genus Hermodice; species Hermodice carunculata. The sequence continues at coordinate 37,276,568 of OZ026616.1, forward strand.
TCAAGTAGAGTAGAAGACAGAGCTTCAAGAATATCAGTAAGATCAACAGTTTGCAATACTAATGCGAATATGCCAAATTTTACCCCTGACTTGAAACAGACAGACACTTATAAAAAACAACTTCATTAACGACGAACGTGGTTTCTTTCCCGGCACATGTACGCCTAACCACTTAACACCCAAAATTAAGCACTTGTGCCAAACATAAAAAGGGACATGGTAGGCCTGCCACATTTTGCTGCTCCTGACTTGTCAGTCAGCTGAGGTAGTGGCGAAAGAATAAAGCAGACCTACACCATATTTTATATCAGTGAGTCTTCAATATAAAAAAAAACGCTCCAACTCCTTTTTAACTGAAAAAGATGATAATATTGTACCGGTGAGAAAGCAAGAAAAATAAATTGCATACACCATTTGATACACGGTCTCGTGAAATTTCTGGCAAAAGAGGAAGTATGGTGATAATATGATAGTAAGCGATTATATTGTCACTGAAAATGCAGTTTTCTTTATGACAATTCCATCTAAATGTGGCATAACGTCAGCTGATGATAAAATGGAGGGAAAGATGTGCTCAGCTGACATAATCCTGCTCACCTAATCCTGCTCATAAAATCCAAGGTGCAATTAAACAGACCTGTGTTCAACTTTAGCTGAGTGCACATGACATTTAGAAGTATTTCGAAGATTTGCCTAAAAAAAGTCATCAAAATATAAAATTTTACTGGAGCGTGAGGAATTAACACTGTCCAGTCTGAGTCAACAGCTTTTGTCGGGGCAGTTTCCGCGCAATGCGCGGAAAGTGCCCCGAGGAAAGCTGTTGACTACCTGCTAATGGTAGCTATGACAAGTTGGTATTCCTTGGAAACGTCTTTCCATGAGGAATTAAAATATGAAATCGTAATATAAATATTTTATAATCCGTGTGAATCCGCATATATGCGGACTCAGACTGGAAAGTGTTAAAGACTTTTTAAATAGAACGTTAAAAAGAACAGTGCTACTTGGCGAGGGAATTACATGATATTGAGCATTAGAATGCCCTTTTACTTACACAGTAATCAATATAAAGGGTACAATTACCAATAAGTACCAGAATTGAAAAAAAAAAATATTTAAAGTCAGGAATCCACAGCAGTACCAGCTCGCGAACAACTTTATTTGACCTTTGACCAAGGAACATATCCATGAAGTTTCGGCTCAATCTGACCGACGGGTCTGAAGAAGTGTGAAAAAAAATAAAATAAATAAAATTAAGGAAAAATTGCAGTACCACCTGGTGAAAAAATTAAAAATAGGAGTGTGCGTGTGTGATATCAAAACTATTGGGTCAGGGGTTAAGGAAGACGATTTTTAAGATTTACCCTAAAAAAACACCAACAATTCTAAAACTGTAAAAATTCCAATGGTGACTGACCATTTGAACAAACTTGGCAAAGACCCACCCAAGCTACATTGTCACGAAGGTTGAAGTGAAACTGGATGACAGTTTCAGCGAAAATGTGAATAACCATTAGACTGCGCATTGACTTGCATAGTAATCGATAGCAAAAGGTGCATTTATCGACAAGTACCCGAATTGAAAAGAAAATCATTAAAAATCAGGAATCCACAGCAGCACCTTATAGTAAACAACTTTGTTTGAACTTTTAACAAAGAACATATCCACCACGTTTCTGCTAATTTTCATTGACAGCTCTGGAGGAGTTGAGAGTAGCCCGAAAAAATTAAACACACACACACACACACACAGACACACACACACATATACACACACAAATTGGAATACGGCTGCAGTGCCACCTGGTGAACACAGTAAGAACTAGGATTACCTAGGAGTGTTCCTGTATGATATCAAAGCAAGTGGGTGCGCGGTTTTGGAGATGAAGATTTTGCCTCCCCCCCTCCCCCGTAAAAACAAAAAACAAATGCCCCCCCCCCCCCCCCAAATGCATATGAAATCGAAAAACCGCTGGAACATGACTATTTGCACACACTTGGTGGAACCCGCCAAAGGTAGGCCCCCACCAACTGTGAAGAGGATTCGGCTGCCAATGTTGGATGAATCGAAAATGTGAATTGTTGAAAGAGAACAGACGATGGATGGATGACGGACGATGGAGCCTCCTAAAGCTAATATATATTATCTTATTTCTGAAAGATTTATGTATGCTTGGTAACATGCGTTAGGTAAAAATGTATAAGGTGCCTGAACATCTAACAAATTAAAATCAAGCATTGAGACACCACAGTAAATGGCAATTTGATGAACCGGTTGGGTTTTGTTTCACATTCTAGAGACAAAAAAATTCCAATTCAGCTATCAACTGAAGTTAGCTGCAATACACATAATTCTATATCACTAATTTCGGTTCCAATTACAAGAACTAGGTGTAGGTTGTACGAATATGTTCCCACAGAAACAGTACTTTGAACAAAGATCTTTTCCATTTCTAAAAATACCCTTGTCTAACGCATCATACAACTTCGAAAATCGCCAATGAGGAACAAAAAAAAATGAATTGATTTTCTTCTGAACAAAAAATGAAAAATTAACGCAAAACAAACAATATGTATAATAAGGTCTTGGTCTGAATCAAATACCTACGTACACCTTCGCAGGTATTCCTGGGTCTCTAACAGTAATACAATAGGTTTTCAGTGGGGAGGGGGTGTTAATTTTTTCTTTCCGGAGTAATTTTTACTATTTTTTTCTTGTATTTACAGTGAACTGTGAAGATGACAATCATATTTGATTGTTTGCGACCATATGTTATCTCATTTGCTCTTTTTCCACACTTATATTATCTAACGCAAACAGATATGTCTGTTGACAGTATAAACCAACTGAAAACAAACACGGTCCATGGCACGGTGTATGAACGATTGTGACTTGAACTTGAAAAAAACATGTACAGGTTTAGCATCAAAATGAACACCATATGTAAAAACTTTATTTGCTCTTTTTTTCGTCAATATGAATTCCTTGTGGTACACCACATGCAACTGGCTCACTACTAGAGACGGATCCGTAAAAACAGATATGAACTGTTTTCTGTATGAGAAATATCAATAAAACCATTTCGTAATCGGCATTGTTTTCAGCTTACATAGTAGAATGTCACCGTTTACTTTTTTGAACGCTTTCTGCCGATCGATTAGAACCATGCCATTATACAGACCCTTATCCATATTCCCCCAGATCGGATCTGACAAGTATGTGAGTTGGATCTAAAACCAGACGGATATTTATATATTGAATTCAGTTCACAAAGGTATTGATATAATTGATCATGCTCGATTTTTTTACAGTGTTTTGGACAGGACTGGAAGAATGGATACTGATCAATTATTACCTTCATAGCTTTGATCACATATTTTCAAAACAGGTACGATCTTAGCACATTTTTGAAAAAGTAGGTACCTCCAAGGTTCTAAGGGATAGGTTGATCAAAATGGTGACAGGGGTAGTTAACACAGCAGCAGCATCCCTCATAAAACAGTATTCGTGTTATCAAACCCTGTTGCCTTTGATGAGTTTGTCTTACTAAGCAACCTGTAAGTTTCTACCCCTTAAAATGCAAGCAATTTCAAGGAGTAACTTGAAACTCTTTCATTTTTGTGAAACCTGTTGATCTCACTGATGTCAAAGGTGGCGCTAGGAAATTTAACAACTATTACCTTGGTATGTTGCCAAAAAATAATTAAATCGTCCAGCCCCCAAATCAAATCATTTTATCTTCTATTTTTAATCCAATATCAGGTCATGGTGTTTGGATTTTTTAGAACACTAAGGTGTTGCAATGTTCTCCGATGTATATTAAAACAGCCTTTGTTTTCAACAATTGTGTTTGTAATTAACACTTTCTTTGCTTTAGCCGTCATTCTCTGTCTTTAATTTCGCAGATGTTTAAACTCCTGAAGGAGGTCGTCTGATTGAGCTTTTCTAAATCTTAGCCATTGTTTGTTTCGTATTCTTATAACATGTAGAATGTCTCCAGACGACCAGTCATTGAACGTCTGTTCTAAGTGAACATTTCTGATGGGAGCAATTTCAGTAATCACTCTCATAAAAGTATGGGTGAAGATTGACCACCCTGCATTCATCCATTCACTCTTGAAGACATGATACCCGTCTTGTTCTTGAAGTTCTTTCTAAGAGGGCATCACTTTTGTAATCCGTTATGCATCGAATTAGACTTACTTTGTTCTGGCATAATTGTCCTCTTAAAAGCTTACGAGTGCAGTGAATAGCATAATGGTCGCTAAAAGCACATGGGATAACTCTCAATTGTGTGATATTCGCTGTGTCCGAATCTAGAATAAGATCTGATCCGTTGTGTCAAAATGAATCCCATTCCAAAGGCAGTACGTTTTGTGAAACTATCATTGATATATATTAAATGTGCAGACTTAGTATTTCCCAAAGTGAAAAATTAGAAAGCCCACAAACCTTACTGGAATATAATTGTAAAACCCAAACGGGATAATTTATTTTTCTGGGCTTGAATCTTTAAAGACTGTGGAGAACCCCGTGATCGTATTGTCGCAGACATATATCGTAGGACAAAAAGGGAGTATCATTACGCAGTTCAGTACTTAAAAAGGCAGGATGAGTATTTAAAAAAGCAAACAATGGTCGAAACTTTACTTCAAAATAAACAAAGACAGTTCTTGACGGAAACTAAGAAGGTGAACTCTACCAAACGTAGTGTCTCACCACACATCGATGGTATTAGTCATTCATCTGATATAGTTAGATTACTTTGGTGACAAATTTGATATTTGATGTTTTATATAATTCTGTACAGTCTAATTCAGATACCATCTCTCATATCAAAGACACAATACTAGACTCTCTTCAAAATTGTAACATGCCTGACTATGTCATACAGACTGCGGAGGTTACAAATTTTCTAAAACTACTAAATTCCAATAAGAAGGATGGTGACAAGGGTCTAGACTCTAATCATATTATCTATGCACCTCACTTTTTGTATGAATATTTGGGTCATTTATATACGGCTATGATTGTACATGGCTCGACGCCACGTGACATGTTGTCTGCTACCATCTCATTGTTACCTAAAGATTGTAGTAAAAGTTTATGTGACAGCAAAAATTACAAAGGCATAGCCTTGATCTCCTCACTTGCCAAAATACTAGATCTTATTATGATACGCAGATATTCTGACTCATTGCATACTTTTTCTCTGCAGTTTGCCTTTAAACAGCACCATTCAACTGTAATGTGCAACCTCACTTTACGTGAGAAAGTTCATTATTACCTCAACAAGGGCTCTGATGTCTTCTGTTGCATGTTAGATGCTAGCTAGCTCATTCGACCTTGTTTTTTATGACAAAATTTTCAATATTCTCTTAGAAAAGGGCATACCACATATTGTTATTCGTATTCTCTTAGAGATGTATGTAAAGCAACAAGTACGAGCAGCTTGGAATCATAACTTCTCTGATTACTTCATGGTGAGAAACGGTATTAGGCAGGGTGGCATTATCTCGCCACTGTTTTATACTATTTATGCTAATGAGTTGATTAAAGATCTACAAAGTCCAGGTGTTGGATGCCACATTGGTCACCTATATGCAGGCACAATCTGTTTTTGAGATGATATTGCTATTCTTAGCCTAAGTATTAAAGGATTACAGAGAAAATATGTGACGAATTTGGTGCAGACTATGATATATTATATAATGATAGAAAAACAAAATGTATTCGATTTACCAGAAACAAAACCATGTGTGAATTTTCAGTCAACCTTAATGGTAATGCTCTTGAATGTACTCATTCAGTTAACCACCTGGGCATAATGCTTACTTTTAATCTCAATAAGAGAGTCGAACTCGGTCAAAAATGAGGAGATTTTATTGGCTGGTGTAACCATACTTTAATCAGGTACAGAGCATTATCTATTGAAGCTCAAGCCTAGTTACTTCAATCTTATTGTTGTCACCTTTATGGCTGTGAGAGCTGGTCTTCTGATGAACCTTATATCCAAAACCTATTCACTTCTTGGAATATTGCCATAAGGAGGGTTTGGGATTTACCCAGAACCTTTCACAGAAATCTTCTTCCCGGCCTAGCTGGGTCACAGCATATATTCATCTGTGTATTCAGACGTTTTTTATCATTATCACAGTAAAATGATGCAATCTCGTAACGAGTTGGTGAACATGATAACTGCACAGTCAGCTGTCAATTCAAGAAGTCACATTAATAAAAAATATGCAGCAGCGTGAAATATAACGCAAACATCGACCTGCTTTTGTCTGGTAACGTGTTCATAAACTGTACTTTCAGTGACGACAGCATACATGTATTAACAGTAGAACTGCTGAAAGAGTTGAGATCTGCAATCGAGGGTACTTTTGTCATCTCAGGCTTCGCCACAGATGAACTGAAAAACATGCACGATTATATATCGACGTCCTGATTTGAACCACTGTAGTACATAGTATCAGCCTACCTTGCATTTATTTTATATATTTGTATACCTTACTGTACCAACATGTAATGGGGTGCGAATAAAATTTTATATATATATATATATATATATATATATATATATATATATATATATATATATATATATATATATATATATATATATATATATATATAAGGTCTAAAAGGAAGCGGTCGACACAAACACTCAGGTTTAGTCGGTAATAATTTGTTTCATATGAAAAGTTCTTTGATATGCAAGTAGGAGGTCAAAGTGTACTTGACTTTGGCAAAAAAATATCAGTATTAATAGCATGTAAAATAAAACGCTTTTGACAAAGATACTGAAGTGAATTTGTAAAAATCTCATCCTATTTTGTGAAATAATTATAGTCTGAGGAAAGTCTATAACTCACATCAAACTGCAATAGGCTTGAACTCAGGCAACCAAATGTCCACAGCAAAAATTTCAGTATCATCTCTGAGAAGGTCTTCTTTCCTCTTAAATGCAAGATTATCTCTGATGAATAATATTCCCCTTGCCCGTAACCATTTCTGTTTCTCCCTTCCACAATAAAACCTTGAATTTTAATTTCGTGATCATCAACTGAGAAGTCAAGCCAAGTCTCTGATGTTGAACTACGGCGGGTCCCGGACTTGACCAAGTGACGTATTACGTCCATTTGGGTTAAGAGGCTTCTGTTATTTGCATGTGCAATGTGAAACTCCCTAGATTTGAAAGAGTCATATTGATCATAATGGCCATGACCATAATCATGTTCTTCCATGTAGCTACTTTCACCATGAAAATGCATACTTTCAACTGAAAAACAAGACAATTCACTTTCACCTCATGCAGCACTGCTCTTACTGGCATCTTATTGAAAAAAAAAACTTTCATTGAAGTATAGGCTGCTTGTACACATGAAATGCACGTCCATGGCACGCTACATGTTGAAAATTGTTTGAAATCACCAAGTTTCGCCTGATCACATTTCATATGAAATATCATAAAACGAGCTCGTACATCTGAGGAATTTGTGGGTTTTGGCAACAGGCTGATGGCATAGTCTACAAGAAATTTGTACACTTAAAGAGTTTTTGGTTATGTCCCCTGACAAAATAATTTTAATATTTTCTGGTACTTGGTAACAAAACACTGTGTTTCATAAAATGTCCCTCTAAAATTAGCTTTTAGTCTTAAATCATGGGCAAAGAAAAGTTTGCAGGTCTGTCTGCCCCCGTAAAGAAGAGTTTTGCCAGTTGTTTTGTGTGCTCTAAAGAGCATTCTTTCTCTCTTATATCTCAGTTGTTTAAAAACCTGAAACATGTCGTCTGATTAAGCTTTTATGAATTTTAGCCATGCTTTGTCTCGTTGTCTTATAACATATAGGGTGACCCCACGGAACTAGTTATTCAACGTCTGTTTGATGTGAACATTTCTGACGTGAGCAATATCGGCAATAATTCTCATAAAAGTATGGGTAAAGATTCACCACCCTGCATTTATCGATTCACTCTTGATGACATGAGACCCGTCTTGTTTTGAAGTTGTTTCCAAGAGGATATCACTTTTGTGATCCTTAGTGCATCGAATTTGACTTACTCTGTTCTGACATAATTGTCCTCTGGAAAGCTAACGTGTCCAGTAAGTAGCAGAATGGTCGATAAAAGCACAAAGGGTAACTCCCAATTGTGTGATATTCGCTGTGGTCAAATCTAGAATTAGGTCTATAATGGAAGCTGTCGAAACAGACACTCAGGTATAGTCGGTAATAATTTGTTCCATACTAAATGCATTTGATGACCCAGTAGTAAGTCTAGGCGTCTGTTGCCTTAGACATGAAAATATCAGTGTTAATATCGCCTAACATATAATTCTCGTGACAAAGATACTGGCGAGAATTTGTAAAAATGTCCACCAATTTTCTGAAATAATTATAGTCTATGGGAGGTCTATACCCCACGCCAACAGGAATGGGCTGAGACATGGGCAACAGAATGTCGACAGCGAAAAACCCAGTATCATCTCTGAGATGGTCTTCTCTCTTCATAAATGTAAGATAACCTGTGATGAATAGGCAATCTCCTTGACTGTGCCCATTTCTATTCCCGCCTTCTGATAGAAAACCTTGACTTTTGATTTCGTTATCATGAACTGAGGAGTCTAGCCAGGTCTCTAATGGTGCAAGTACAGCGGGGTTCCGGATTTGACCAGTTGACGTATTTCGTCCATTTGCGTGGGAGGCTTCTGTTATTCGCATGTGCAAAGTGAAACCTTCTTGATCCGAAAGAGTCATATTGATCATAATGGCCATGACCATAATCATGTTTTTCATTGTGACTACTTTCAACATTATATGCGTACTTCCATATGAGTTAGAAGACAATTCACTGTCACGTGATTTAGCACTGCTTCTTACTGGTGACTTACTCAAAAAGCTATCATTGAAGTATAAGCTGCTTGTACACATGAAGGGCAAGTCTATCGCAAGCTACATGTTGAAAATTGTTTGATATATTCAGGATTCACCTGACCATATTTCATATGAAAAATCATAAACCAACTCGTCCATCTGAGGGATCTGTGGGTTTTGGCAACAGGCTGATGGCATAGTCTACAAAAAAATTGTACAGTTCACGAGTTTTGGTGCATGTCGGCTGACAAAATAATTTTAATATTATTTTGGTAGTTGGTGACAACACACTGTGTTCCATAAAATGTCCCCTTTTATGGTTAAGGTCTTGAATCATGGGCAAAGAAAAGTTTGTTGGTCTGTTTTTGTCCCCATAAAGAAGTGTTTTGCCAGTGTGTGTGTGTGTGTGTGTGTGTGTGTGTGTGTGTGTGTGTGTGTGTTTTCAAGAGCAAGAGTTGTTGTAGGCAGTGAAAAGGAATGCCAACAATAAAGTCTATATAATCACATGGATTAGACCTATATATATATATATATATATATATATATATATATATATATATATATTATATCAATATTATTCTTTTGTTAATAGTTTCTTCGTCTCAGTTTTGATGATTCAGTGCTGAAAACACCAATCTCGGATCTATATTGATCCAGAACAATTTTGTACTGCGTAATTCAAAGTCAATGAATACGGCGTCTACCCAGCACAAAGGTTTAAGGGGAAAGCAAAGCCTGGCAATTTGTGCTCGGTGATATTTAACAGTTGTAATACAGTTATATTTCAAGCAGTTGGCCCCTTCAACATCAGAGAAGAATATCCATACAAGAAATGCTAAGACAAAAAGTAAAAAACAAAAAACAAAACAAAAAACAAAACAAAAACAAAAACAAACAAAACGGCGCCACCAAGTGAACAGACATCATGAAATCCATGGAGTTAAGTCTACTATAAACATGAAGTGAATATATGGTCAACCCTTTGTGAAGAAAACATTTTTGATTACCATACATGAACAGTAGAAGGGTTCTATTGAGACCACCCGTATATCCGGGGAAAATATGTATCAATATGGGAGTGGTATTAACAAGGAATAAAGAAAAATAAGTATTCAGAAGACCATTAAAGGGTTGTTGTTATAGAAGAATTGTTTATTTTTGGTGAGACTTTTACATGATTAACATCGAATTGCAGGACAACTTTATTTGTCACTATATGAATTACAAAATATCAGAATATGATCACGATGCATTAAGTGTTCTATTACAAACAGACCAAGTGAAGGTTGCCAACAAATTTGACAGATATTAACAGCATATGTTAAAACCAAGGATTTTGCAACTTACAAAACTACTATAAATATCAGATAAACAGAACAATAGCTGCACGTGAACAAAATTAAGCTTGGGACGTGTTCGTGTGCGATTTTGAAGCATTTGGCCTGGCAATTTAAAATTCAAAATAATGCTTTTTTAAAGATTTAGTCGGAAATTGAGATGAACAATGAACACGAGAGCCCTGCATCCTAACCTCCTATAAAATACCTGGTCGGTAACCACCAAAGGTATATTCCCACAAAATTTGATGATCATTTGTTCTTGAAAGTGAGTAGAATGTGCAGACGGATAAGCAAACAATGAGATATGGACTCGACTGAGAGGAAATGAAATGGTCATTCCTTTCCCTTAGATGACAAGCCTCTAGGCCCTGAAATCTGGCAGACTATGTTCTTTATCGCAAAGAAAAATGTATTAATATTGGGCTTTCGACATAAGTAATGGTATATACAGAATTTGTTATTATCCATTGATAAATATATGTTTTAATGATGAATAATAATTATATTCCCTCAATAAAAGCGAGCACCATGAGATGGGTTAAAGGTCAAAAAAAGCTTCTGTTATATCCTTTGGATTCCGCTTTTGTAAAAGATATGCTATTGCTGCATCGACGTCAGGGGAAAGTCAGTATCACATATTAGTATGTATATCTGGTATCAATCTTAAAGATTTTACCTATTGTGCCAGTTACATGTACTGTTATTGGCCTTATAAAATATATCCGAGTCTATGTTTCTATACTACAAGACCCAAGATGGGCCACGCAAGAAAAAAATTCCTTGACAATAATTTTCCATCCCTTCAAAAGTGTGAATTTCCTTGCACTTTATATATATATATATATATATATATATATATATATATATATATATATATTCAAACTTCTATCAATTTTTCCAAAGAAACCCCAGAAAGAACATGAATGGAAACATAAATTTTGTTAGGGAATGTAAATATTTTTCAAATGAAAATCATTCTTGCACTGAAATACAATGAAACAACATTTGTCACTTCTTGCGCTCTATTCTATTTTTTGTGTCGATTTTTTCAAAACATAGAAAGGAAAATTGCTGCGCTACCTGTGAAATAACTCAAGGTCTACGGTTAGCCAGCAATGTGTGCAATTTCAAAGCAACTAGCCAACTAGTTACAAATATTTTTTAGGTTGTTGGAACTCCGGGAAGAGTTACAGTGCAATGTTGAGGGAATTGCCCTCGGTTCCCCGGAGAAGACTTTTTATTGTACCGAACAAAATGGAAGAGGAGGAGGAGGAGGAGGAGGAGGAGGAGGAGGAGGAGGAGGAGGAGGAGGAGGAGGAGGAGGAGGAGGAGGAGGAGGAGGAGGAGGAGGAGACGACGAAGAAGAAAAAGTAGAAGATAGGGTATAAAATTTATAAGATATAATAACCTAAATAATCATTCAAATGAGCTTATCAAAAAGCATCTTTAAAAAATAAATTACCCAACAGGTCAAGGAGGTTTCGTGGGTTTGTTATGCTCAAAAAAAAAATCTTAACGTGTGGTAAAATGAATCTTTAAACTTTTTATTACAATTGTAACCATAATTTCCCAGTGCAAACACACCTTCCCAATAACAGAGGCAGCCAGGCATTTTGGCCATATAATTTTTTTTTCTTTCTTTCAAACTTGTTTTTCAAATATCTAAAATATGTATTTCCTATTGTACTGTTAGAGCTGGTGCAAATCATAGGAAAATATTCTCAATGGAGGCCGAATGTTTCTATAGTGTCCCAGATTCATAAGTGTTACAAAAATAATGTAGGCTTATCTCTTCTTTTGCTATAAATTCAGCTAAGTGGCAATTCGGGAGAACCAAGTGATGACAGGCTTGCCGTGTGCAGTGTGTCTTTTCATCTTTGGCACAAGAGATGAAATTTTGTTTTTAAGTGGTTAGGCCCATATGTTTTCGAAAAAAGAAAACTAGAATCTGTAGCAAGTGAAGAATATCTCAAATGTAGATCAGACCGGTTTTGGGACCACCAATTGCCTTTTTTGGGGGGGGACTACCTGTCTTGTGTCCGGAGTGAAATTTGTTTCTTTACATTGGGATTAGATGGATGTTGATGTTTTGGTAACTCTTGAATATATTTGCTTGCATTGGTGGATGCAATTTATGAATATGGGCCATGTTTTTCTATCCTATTTTATATTTTTCTTCCCAACTGTATGTGTGTCAAAAAATCTGTATCTGTCCTTGTCTTCTACAAAGCTTATACTGTGTGTGTGCCACAATTTTAAACCAAAATTAACATAACAATGATGTGCTGTTTATTGTGTGTGCATATTGCTGGCTGATACATATAGGTTATATACAATAAGGTAGTCGTGGTTTATAGCCGCATCTTTGTGGATGCATTCTTATACAAATCTACCTGATCATGGTTACCACTGTCGTAATTATTTTTTCCATCACTGAAATCTAAACCAATTGCGTTTGTAGTTGTGACGTTGCTTTCATGGGACGAAACAGTTTTGTCTTTATTTTTGAACTTATCAATATAGTGCCGTGACATAGGTCTACCAAAGCTTTTGACATCATTTACGATGGATCAAATTACGACCGTAACATTATATTGTCATGTTAATTTCACAGTTGCTTTGTTGTGAAAAAGCTAAACGTTAATCGTATGGGTTTGTTGGATACCAAATTTAGCCTTTGTTGATTTTCTGGGTTGGCTTTTTGGGTAATATTGTCATTTGTTAGTTCTATTGATTCTCTGTGTTTAGTTCCATAGTCAGAGGCTCCCAGTTGATAGTTCATCGGGTTAAAGTGCTCATATTTTCGCCATTAATCTGAATTACAATATAATGACCGAAAACTTTCGGAAAGTGTAAGAGCTGCTTGTGTCAATCTATGTCAAATATTTTCATCAACCATTTGTCCTGAAGATTATAGACCAATGTGTCTCCAACATCAATCTGAAAGTTTCTGTCATAAGTGTATACAACATACCGTTCACAGAACTTGAAGAATTTAAAGGGATGCTAATAAAGCATACTTAGAAAACGTATTAGGCAAGCATTAAAACATGTTTGTCGCAGATAGCCCCCTCTCATGGCCAAAAGGATTTAAGTTTGTTTTTTTTTGGGGGGGGGGGCGGGCAATGGGGTGCCCAGAATGACTTTACATGGTGTGAAAATATTGGCTGTTAGCTGCATCCAACAAAGACATGGATCCAGCCTAAGTTGCCATTCCACGTTCACTACATAGATTTGGCTATAGAGCACATCAAATGCAGAGTGAATAAAATAGCAGAATTAAATTTTATTATTTTGGGAAAATCAAAACAGAAGTTGAAATGTTTGAAGATTTTCAAAAGCAATACAGAAAAAAATGTTACCGAATCTTCAGCTGGTTATAGGGACAAGTAATGAGGGAGTGAACAATAGTTGCATCATTTGAAACATTGTAATCCTTTTTAAGTTTTGAAGACACACACACAGGCGCATTGTGAGCCAAATCTTTTTTCCAGTTATTATTATTATAAAACCATCAGTAACCTTTCATGGGTGACTGGCTGTCTCAAGTCAGGCTTGAAATTTGTTTCTTCACATTGGCATTGGAAGGTGAGTGTTGATGCTTTGGAAACTCTGGAATCTCTTTGCAGTCATTGTTGGGTACGGAATTTTTTAATATGGGCCATGTTTTACTGTACCATTAAATGAAACCCCCCCGCTACCAATGAATGTCTTAAACACGGTCTTAACTTGGCCAGGCAATAAAAGTCAACACTGATATCATTCAGAAGATCTTAATATTCGTTCTTATCACAATGTTTTAAATATTCAGTATATATGGAAAATAATGTCGGTCTAAAAGGAATTTAAGTCCTTTTAGTTAGCCCAAGGCTCTGTATATATTACAGAACACTCCTGATAACGGGTTATGGGTAAACACCTTGTGCTTCGCCTCCTTTTTGTAACGTCTGCAATTAGGGAACCCATCAGCAGTCCCTTCACAACCAACCCTGTGTGGAGAGTTTGGTGGCACTTTAATGTCCCAGGCATCCACAGAAATGACTCATAACGTCTTGTCCAAGGCGGTAAATTTTACAGGTATGGGGTTTGCCACAGACAAAACACCTGTAAAGGGACAGGTTTAAAGGACAAAGTTATTATTTATAGTCCTTCCATAACAATATTCATACCAACTGGGACTCTCATTTTTTTTTTTCAGCACTTTACACCTTTATGTCCAGCAATCAAGTTAAGATATGCAAACTAATCATTTTCCCCTTGAAACAGGATGGATTAATCAGCGTTCTTCATGGATCATGTTTATCCATACTGGTTTCAGCCACTGTTTCCAAATTGTTATTCATTACTGTTGACATTAGTCACACACTTCGAAGCAGATGGCCTTCCATCATCAGCTGGTTCGGATAGCTTAAGGGAAATGTCAAGAAAATGAGATCAATTGCAAGGATGCATCAAGGCATTTATGTGTGACATTGATATTAAAGTCATGTTGAAGATTTCACCTGACCTTTGTAAGATGGTAAAATGCATTTTGTACTCGGCGTTCTTGATAAATATTATATTGTCCTCACTATCAAATTAAGAGCTCAATAATGAGACCATCTCGAAAATGACACAAGGCTTGTAGTAACCATGCCTTTTCTTTTCAAATAAAGTGCATCAGTAATTTCAGAATTATGACATCCTCCAAATAAACATTTTTTTACGTGTTAGGTGTAACTGATGGTGCTCCCAATAACAGGGTTCCACTTATATATATATATATATATATATATATATATATATATATATATATATATATATATATATATATATATATATATATATATATACACATATATAAATAATTCTTGGAAAACTATCGATTATACTTCATGCCAGCCCTATGGCATTACATTTTGCAGCACGCACTTAACAAAACAAAAACATCCGAAATACCAGCTGAAAATATGAAAATGTATGATAAACCATGTGTTTTTTGCTATCATGAAATGAGTTCTTAGAAAACATAAGAACACATGTAGATTGTGTAAATAATATTTTTAATAAAGGATGAAACTCATATAGACAGACACTGTAATAAACAGGAAAGTTAAAGATTGAGATAAGCTAGGTAAACATGCAGAAGGCAACACAGCAAACAGTTATTACCTTACATGTGTACTTTTATGATATGGCTTGGTTAATATTTTTCTATCTTAATTAATGGTGCTCCCTATAAACATGCGGCATCACAGAAATCCTGACCACAGCAGAACTAAGCAGCGCAATGCTTCGATACCTGTTGTTAAACTGTGCTTTGGCATTTTGTATGGTGACTGCTCAAGGTTGGCGAAGTGAGTACTACCATTAGTTTAAGAACTAGAATGTGCAGTAAAATTGTTTCACACTATCAAATTCGATGATGATAGATTGTTATGCATGTAAAACATATAAGTATCATATGTTTGGGCAGACAACTGTTTACTCATATCGTCTGTTAACAAAAAGATATTCGGGAGCCCATTTTCTAAGCACACAGGTTCAAAGAGTCAGGACAAGAGTGTACCTACTTTAACCTTTGCGTTTATGAAAAATACTCGACGGGTTTCTTGACTGAAAAAGATAAGCTTTTGCATAATGTACAATCTGCAAGCATTGGCTATTTTAATGCACATATGCTATAACCGGTTAACTATCAAATAGGGCTGCTTTCTCATCTTTTAGGACATCAGAAGAATGCCCTTAAACTCAAACAATTCAAAATTGCAGTTTCTTATTCAGAAGAGAGTGTAATTTTAAAAGATCAGCTTCAATATTGCAGTATTTTATACAAGATGAATATCCTTGGTAATTAATTTTGCTTCCATTATATGTTTACGGCAATATTCAGGGTAGACATGAAAGAGTGACATTCCGTTGACGTAATGTCGTGTTTTATTATTTTATTATTCATTTTTGCTAGGCCTAATCATGTGTGTTAGATGTAGTTTTATCATATTTATGTCATGTAGGCTACGTTTTCAAGTAGGCCTATTAACTAAGGAACATCATATTCGCTTTATTCCGTAATACATCAGCTCGGGATGTTTGTATTGGAAATGCAAACATGGTGCCGCCAGTTAGCAGAATGACTTGTCCGGGGATTAATGGCACCGAAACAAGTCTTGCGCTGGTTCCCCGCTGATGACTCGATTTTTTTTAAAGGCTAATGATGCCTAAAACTTTCTTCTAAATTTCAAATTTTATGAATATGATTTGTTCCTTTCATAAATTAATTTGCTATCATGATTTAGAACAATACAGTTTTTCAGTGAATTTTACGGAATAGGACTTTGCTCTTAGAATATCGGACTTGATAGTGTTCAAACGGTACATGGGCTTACAGAATTAGGTTTGTTAAGTTTCTCTTTGTATTAAATAAAGTAAGCACTCATATTGCCCATGAAATTTTGACTGGTTTACTGAAATTCTGTGTGGCGGATTTAGTACATCCAGATAATCTTTGTATATTTTATGGAATATCCGTCCACGTGCCGGTTTGTTTTTCCCTTGATTGCCAGCAAACAAACAAAAAAAAAAGGGGGGGGGGGCAAAATCCCCTTATCAAAGCGGGACTGAAAATACCACAGCGAGCCTTACCATTCCAAGCTGGGGTTGTTTCAAAACACATACTTATAAGCATGCGCTGCCAATCCCCCTGTTAAGTATCATAAGCATGTATACATTCCAAGTAGTTCAGAAAGACATCACCTATATTCATAAATTGCAACCCAACAATGACAGTAAAGAGTTTCAAGAGTTGCCAAAACATAAACATTCAAAAGAAGCGTAATTGTCTGTTTGAAAGCTTAAGCTGAAATGAACCGTACCCATCCATTTGGCCATTTTTATTATAGCAATTTTAAAGGTACCAAATGATATGCTAAGCAGTCTGAATTCTTCAATTGAATTTCAAAGCAGACTCATAACTATTATCAAGATCATGATTACACTTAATTAATAATGATTCATTGTATTCATGTATATAATGGTTTGTGGGTGTATGTGTTGATTTTG
Source organism: Hermodice carunculata (assembly GCA_964020975.1). Classification (NCBI taxonomy): domain Eukaryota; kingdom Metazoa; phylum Annelida; class Polychaeta; order Eunicida; family Amphinomidae; genus Hermodice; species Hermodice carunculata. The sequence continues at coordinate 37,293,826 of OZ026616.1, forward strand.
CAACAAAGTTTCTCACTGACAACTTGTCAGCAGAGCTTTACACATATACCTTGTGTGACCAATGGATGTGGTTAAATGTTGTTGTAATAGTTGCTTTCTTCATTTAAAGGGTATCACCATGATCCATGCAAATCAAGCCCATGTCAAAATGGAGGCCATTGCAGACGACTAGGAAATTACTTCTTTACTTGTCAGTGTGCGCCTCAATACCTAGGACGGTACTGTGAGTAATCCATCATATATGATCAGACCAACTTATCTTATTTAATGTTTTCAATGCCATCAGGATTGGTAATCCTGGCAAGCATAAACTAAATGTTATTACCTTTGTCTTTTCCCTCTTATATTGTGCCCTTATTGAGGTAATATCCAACTGGGCGAAGTGACTTCACTTTAAGGCCAAATAACAGACATGTACACTAGTATGTGTTCCTTATGTTAAAAACAAGTAATCAATTAACCACAAGGCTTTGTCAAAGCACCCTTCAGTAAATGTGGAACTCAATCATCAAAATTGCTGTTTACCATGCTGGTAAAAATGTGGTTTTAGAAAAATATGGTATATATCCTGAAAATAATAAAGATTAAATAATGAATCTGATTCAGCCTGATCGGAACTCATGTACTTCCAAACCAGGTCTGGGATTTAACATGAACGATCATGTATTTTTTTGGGAACAGATGTGATATGTAAGCAGTCCAATGCCTTTTTTTTTTCTTCTTCTTTTTTTTTTTTTTTTTTTTTTTTTTGCCTCTTTTAATTGTATATTTTGCGAAACGTTTCGGTTTTTGAAACGCATTTGCAAACAAACGGATCATGTTTTAGAAAATGTTTGTTGGACTTTTCCTGACGAGCCTTGATCGATTTAATTAGTCTCTAATAGTAAAAAATATATATTTGTAGAAATATATCCACGTGAAGCAACCATTTCCATGTACATGCCTATTGTTCATTATCAAGATGTAACGGTTAAGATACTCCATTAATTTCCATGTTGTTTACACATGTCACAAACAACACACATGCCTTTAAATAATCACAAAATTTCCAAAATCAACATTATGTAAAACCATTTTGACCCTTCATTAAACATTCAGAATCAAGTATAAAGTAGACGAGTAATTGTAATTATGCCCATGTCTGTGTGAGTACCAAGGCTTAACCTTAAACTTTTATCAGCGAGATTTGGCACAGTTAAAATGTTGTTAATATGTGTTATATACTGTATAGCTGACGCAAGGCCCGGATAGCTTATTCCACCACCTCGTACATAAATCGTCTCGCTGTAGGAATTCATGATCTAACATGTGCCGTACCATCCATGAAATTTACACAGACTTTATCTATTTCATTAATGTTACATAAAGAATAATCAACCATGAAATACTTAGATTAATTTACAAAATTTACATGTCCACTAAACATGTATATTGACGTATTACGATTTAAAGTGAAACGCCATATATTAAGCATACGAACGGGGAAATGCAGCTTAAGGGAAGCGGAAGCCCAAAAGTTTAATCGTCGCCAAATGCACAAGGCTTATCGATGTTATTTCGAAAAGGATAGTGTAACTCAATAGACGAAAAGAGCATGGTGCCAAACAGTTTTTCAAACATCGGGTTACATCTAAACTGCAAGTAAAGCAGCAGACCCATTCAAATTAAAATGTTATTACGTCAGGAAAGTTAGGAACTTCCGAAAATGGTACCCTACCTTGTCTTTGACCGGATGGTTCCTCTCATATACGTCGGCAGTGGGTATGTGACTCAAATCGATTAGTTTCGTACAAATTGAACTGACCGAAATCGTGCCACAGGTATCAGGAGAATTTCGGCTTAATGCTGCTTCTGGATTACAGCACTGTTAAAACCGTTTTTAAGTTCTGAGGCACAATACCCTTGTTGAGCATCAAAGTATAGACAGAAGAAAGGTGGCGTCTCATGAATCTGAATTATCCCATTTACGTATTCAATGGTTATCTTTTCACAGCCAGGGGCACAATTACTCTCTAGCGTGTGAAACATATGTGTAACCCTTTCTGGTAAAACGCAAAGTTACCTTCAACAATAACAAGCTTGTTCTTTCTATTATCAGAAAAATCACGTTTATGCAGGCAATTGGAAGACATTCGCTTATTTACGTCAAATGCATAAATGCCTGATATTCACCTAGTAATATTTCATATTATCTCCTTATTGTACACACTTTGAAAGGGAATACAACTGTTCTGGCTTCTGTTAATAAATGTTTTTGGGTGTAGGAGTGTTAAAATAAAGTCTTGTACAACATTGTCTGAATTGCCCGAGATAAAGATGCCTTATGTGTAGATATGGAATGCTTAGCTATGAATATCTCATTCTGCTCCTAGTGGCTTTACCCTTTGTTGTCTAATACAAAGAAAAGTATGCTTCAGGGTGAACAAATATCACAAAATACAAAATGAAATAGGATGCAGTTTCTCGGTGCAAAATTATGTTAGGAGAGAACGTTTACTAGGTACAATCTCAGCAGTGAACTTGAAATCTCTTGATGTCATTAATATTCAACAAACAGAAATAATGAATATTATGTGTTAATGCTGGCATAAGCCACACCATCGTATTAGGTCATGTCTTGCATTTGTAACAAAAACTTGGAGTTAAAATTTAGATGTTTCGGGCATTTTACAATGGTTACAAACTATCAGAGAGAAATAAAGAGACAAAAAATGGAAATATTAAATCTATGTAACTAAAATCATTGACATTTAGACATAAGTCAAAGCTGAGTGCCTTGTGTGGCTCATTAAAAGACAAGACATCCCTGGAATAGGGCTTCGGTTGCTTATCCATTGAAAAAGTGGCAGACTTAAGTTTACAGAAAGACATGTTCAACTCTGAAGCAGAAACAGCAATTTGGTTGTTGTAGAGCAGACAATATCCCCAGTTTCAGAATATGTATAGATAAGGTTAACAAGGCTGAAACAAAAAAAAAGTTGGAACAGACAATAAAGTTGGAAACAAAAATGCTTTTTCTGTAATATTTGTTGGAAAGGTGCACCAGAGACCAGTGCATTTCACCTTCAACAGACATACTAACGAGACAGATACCGTAGAGTAACTTTTTACTGACCCTAGATCTGTGTAATAATGAGAAAAAATCTATCTAGTATTGTAATATAACATGATATCATTCAACCAGTATAGCCACAATATTTAACATTCCTTCACTTATTTGGTGTGCAATTGAATATAACTATTAATATTTTTAACATAGCATTTATGGAGATAAAACGAAATTTACGTGTTTTATTTAACTCTAAAATATTTTGTTGTTCCTCTATGGCCCATACAAATTAGGAATTTTTATCAAAAAGGTGGATATTTCTTTTACAGTGAAATCTGTAACAGATATTGTTAAACTAAGTGCAAATAAAGAAAATGCAATTAAAGCATTCCCTCATTGGTGATAAGAAATTAATTTCTGTAAAATCATCTATTTTGATTGAAAATTGTCACACTCATTCTGACGTGTATGGGACTGGTTAAATCGATATTTGACGCAAAGTTCGCGTTACTGATGAATACATTTCTCACATTACCGGTCTTTATATTCGGGAATTTGATCTCCTCTGGGTAGCTCCAAAGAATCGTTGATATAGTTGGACAAAAGACCTGTATATCAGGTACATATCATCAATAATTGCCCGGTATAAGGGTCTTTTCAAACATCATTGCAAATTCATTTACTGTCTGCATTGCAAAATATCTAGGTGTCGACCAATGTTGAAATTGCTTCATATTTATTTAAAATATTACCAGGCCAAGCCTCCAATCCGTGTAACAGTAACCCATGCCAAAATAATGGTTCCTGTCATGGTTATTCTGTATATGGCTCCAGTAACGTCGGTTATTCTTGCCGTTGCCCAGCAGGATTTAGAGGAAACCAATGTCAAAGTAAGTGGTTAAATCACAACTTGCTATATCAGCCTGATGACAGTGACTTTCATGTGTATATATATATATATATATATATATATATATATATATATATATATATATATATATATATATATATATATATTGCAATTTGCCTATTCACCATTGCCAAACATATACAAGCAAAAGGGGTGTTTTGGAATAATTTGGTAAAAATCACGTGCAAAATAATGACAAATATCAGACAATTTTCTGAAATATCAAGAACTTAAAATTTAAACTCATGAATAAACAGATATAGTTCAGAACATAATGTACCAGAGTAATATAATAGTATCCACGTTTCGTCCCGTATATGTAGAATAACTTCTCCCAACAGAGCAATGTGTTGAGTTTGGAAAAAAATTGATTAACCTTTGTTTACATATTTATGACCTCCATTCAAAATCTGTGTAATGCAAGGCGATGTAATATAGCCTACGTCTGTTCCAATGAGATCTGTAATGGAATAAAACATGTTACATTTTTCTTGGAAACAAATGTTTCCCTGAGATAAAACGTTATTGAATAAATCCAATGTCTTGATACATTATTTTCGTAGATTTTCTGCTTTTACACTGTTAACCTTGAAAAATGGGTCAAGGTCACCATAGGAGTAAACACATCCAATGTCTTCATAAAAGACCTCACGGGAAGACGTTTAATAATTGTTCCCCGATATTGGTGTCAGCATGGTGCACAGGTGCACAGATACACTGACACGATGACGACAATATACCATCAGCCTGCAAATGTGTATACTGTGATTTAAACGACGTGAACATAGTTGATGCCGTCAAATCTATCGGAATCAATTAAGAATGTTATCATGTTTTGATTACGTAACAGCTGCCTTCAAAAGAGCATGCCTGAGCAGCCCATGTAAAAATGGTGGAACATGCCGCGATACACATTACCCTCCGTATTTCTATTGCCAATGCCCAAAAAGTCACCTGGGAAAGACATGTGAGATTACATTATATTTTGCATTATTTAATAACCCTTTTGGAGGCGATGTTTTGTTATTGCAACCGTCCCTTACGGATGTTGGTAAGATAAGATATGCTTCAAGGTTTTGACATCCCAATTGGTAATTAATAATGTATTGAATTTTTTAGATTAAGGACAGGATATTTCTCTGCTGACATAATTACATTTTATTTGTTGTGATTTAACGAATGCTGTTCCAAAGTAGTAGCACAGCTACTTACTTGGCTGACTGACAAGTGAGGAGTACGAGAAAGTAACAGGCCTACCATGTACCGTTTTGTCTTTGGGACAAGGGATAAATTGCTGGTTATAAGTGATTAGGTCTATATGATTTGGAGAAAAATTACAGTCTGTAGTTATTGAAGATCATCCCAAAGGCCATGAAAGCCAGTTTTAAATCGTCAGTTGCCCTTTATGGGTGACTTCCTGCTCTATGTCAGGAGTGAACTTTATTTCTTTACATTGGTATTGGACGATGAATGTTAATGTTTTGGTTTTTCTTACATCTCTGCCTTTGGCTTTACTTTCCTTTGCTGTCATGGTTCGCTTGAAATTAAAAACGCAGATATTATTTTTCGCAACTATCTGATAAATAATTCATTCGCTATGCTGTCATGTGGGCCTTGTTCTCTGACTCATAGTTATGAAAGAGGTAGACAATTTTATAATGTTGAAACTTCATAAAGGTCACAAAACGATGTAGGCTTCCTGTGTTCTTTTGCTGCCAATCTGCTGACTCACAAATCAGCAGAACTAAAATGAAACATCCCCATGTCGCTTTTTGTCTTTGGCGCAATTGGTTAGGCATATATGTTTTGGAACAAACTGTAGTCTGTAAATAATTAAAAATATGAAACAAGTTTAGAAGACCAGTTTAAAACCACCAGTTGCCTTTTCTGTATGATTGCCTGTTTCAGCTTAGGAGTGAAATATATTTCGTCACATAAGTATTGAAAGTTGATATTTTATTTTTTTTGGGGGGGGGGTGAATCTCTGCCTTTTGCAGGATTTAATTTTGATCTCTTAGTTGGAGGGGAATAAATAAATTCGTGTAACGTTTTTCTGACATTTTTCGTGCAAATTTGCCTCAACTTTTCTGGCTTATTCCGATAAATCGATATCTATAATATATTATTTATCTTACTTTCTCATGTAACGTTTTTGAGGCTTGACTTCATTTATTTTTTCATCGAGAAAATCCAGTTTTATATACTGTAAATGAGCGTTAGACTTGAAAAGAGATGCAGGTGCACAGGTGCTTGACATGTACTTTTGTGTGCAGGCGAAAAACTAACTCCATGTAACAGCAACCCATGTAAGAACAATGGAACCTGTCATGCATATGGATACAACAATACATACCACGTGCAATGTTACTGCCGCCGAGGCTATCTCCGCCCCTTCTGTAAGTATTCAGGAAAACGTGAATCTCAGTAAATACATTATTAGAATTAAATCAACAAAATATAATAAAAACATGAAAGGCATGAATTTCGTGAATGTCATTGTTGTCTTTGTACATACTGACTATGTGCTTCTGCAGGGAAGGGACCGGGTAAGTTTCGAGACAATGTCAGCCGAACTTTTAAAAAATCCAAAATTCAATCCAACCAAATGCACGTGTATTATATTGGACCAGGGATTAATATTTTATATCGAAGTACAATGCTTGCGTAAAATTCCTACATGCATTCTTATTAATTCTTAGTGTAAAGCTAAGTTACAAAAAAAAAAAAAAAAAAAAAAAAAAAAAAAAAAAAAAAAAAAAAAACCTCTGAATTTCCAGTTACAAATACCACTTGCACAAATTTACATGTGTGAAAAATGAATGGCATAGAGGTAGCATAATTGATCGGTCTTGCAGGTGATCCAGGTCCATGCCATAGCAATCCATGTAAAAATGGTGGCTACTGTTGGTCTCAACCCAGTTTGAATGGCACACACTCGATACGTTGTTCATGCAGATATGGCTTTTTTGGTCCAAGATGTGAGTATAATTAATTATAGCTTTTTTGTAACAACGGACTTGGCCTTTGCGTATATACGTTTCAGGCGAAATGGAGATTTGACATCATTCATGCATAAACATTGTGTTTACAATTGAGGAAATGTGCGTTTTAACTTATGGAAATTATGAAACATAGCAATAATAGCAAATTCTATACCTGCCAAGACCATTAAAAAACGGTATAATTTTCTCAGCCCTGTAGTCAATATGACAGCTTCCTGATCCAATATACTCCTATGTAACATAAACCGGTGATTATTGTCATTTGCTGAAGTGACGATTGTAGGGATCTCACATACATACTATTGATATATTGACTGTTCTATTCACGCTTTCACCAGTTGGCAATACATTGCTGAATGTGTACAAATTTCTCATTCAAACAGATTGAAAGACAGGCTTTGATTTTTGATTAAACAGATGGTTCAATTACCTAGTACTTGGTCAAATTCGTAATGAAAACGATTATGTTTGTTTTATCGAAAAGTCCACTTTGGCACTGAGAATGTGCATTTATTTACATGCACGAGTAGTATTTTGAAAGTGTTTTTTTTAAATGACTATGTCAGCAACATGTTTATGTCTGTTCAATTATATTTGTGTATTTTTGTCAAGAACCACTCCCTGGTCGTCGTTACTATATTCCACAGTCCGAACCCCTGACACTCAATCCACTGCCCTGTCACTGTCAAATCTTATGTGCAAAATTGGAAGTATTATTATCCATATTGCACATCTTCTTTTGTAATTTTGACTTAGGGTGCATTAGCCCAAACATATTAAAGGGTTTTTAGCAGGTAACGACTCATACATGTTTCGGAGCCTGTACCTGTTCATGTCGCTCTGAGTAGCGGCTACTCATTGAAGCTAAATATTGGGCAAATATAACCGACAAAATAATGAATAAATATAATGAATAAATATGTACGTGGCAAATAAGGAATTTGCTAAGTACGTGAAGCATTGCTTACAAATGCAGAGTTTCTATATGAATAAGGAGTACCTGTCAAAGTAAACGTAATCACTAAATCTGAACAGTACAAGTTCCAATATGAATGACTTGAATTGCCCCTGAACAGGTATGTACCCTTTATAATTGGAAAGCTCACCTTTATTTGACCACTTGCCAATGTATAACTGAAGGAAAAACAAATTGGGGGCATTATGTTCAGTCAGAGTGAGAATACAATTAACATTTATAGCTAGACCACCTGTACAAACTGAAAAAATGCCTAACAAGTACTGTAACAGTGGACATCCTGCATCAAAAATGTAAAACAAACCCCATGATAACACTTACTCTTCACTACAAAAGTCTCCAAACAATAAAACCCCATTTTGCTGTTAACTCTGGGTTGATGTTTCAAAAGAATGAGTCAAGTGTGTGACGTTTGAGTTAATACTCTCACTTTTGAGAAATTCTTGACATTGAGTACATATGCGCTTAGGCATGTCAGGAAAGAATTGTGGTCATTAGCATATAACTCAAGAAAATGTGTTCAAAATATAATTTGTCTTAACCAGGATCTAAGTATGATATGTCAAACTTGTAACTGTTGCTCTTCAATTGCCCTAGAGAGGGAACTGCTTGGTTGCAACTATAAAAGTACCATTTCATCTTGCCCTCTTCCGCTGATCATGTCGCTAAGGAAAAAAATCTTTTGGTAGTTTACAAGCTACCAGATTCAGAATGGCAGGCATCTGATATAATATGGCTGATCAAGATGCAGTGTCTTATCCAAAATGAGATCGCATGCTTGACCACAAGGGCTTGGTAGTTGGGTACGCCAGGTCATGGGCGAATAATGGGCTCATATTCCAGACCGATAACATATAATTTCATACCAGGGTAAATCTTATTTACACACTGTGCAAATAAGAGAACTGAGTATTTAGAGTGTAAATACATAGCAACCATAATTCAACTAATATCCTTTAACTAACATGCAATTCACCACTAGCAGCATTGGTGCAACATGTGCAATTAATTATCCTCTTACTTTTCGTGAATGCTAGGTGAGAGCAAAGGACCCTGTGAAAAAAATCCATGTCTAAATGGTGGCACCTGCCGTCCTTGGAGCAACAAGAGATACCATTGTAGATGTACAAATCAATACACAGGGCGAAACTGTAAGTATCTGTTCCCATTGTCAAAACTCCCACAAAAAGTTACAATAAATGATTGAAAATATCAAAATGTAATATTTTTCACATTACTAAAGAAAGTGATGTGCAGGATCATTGAAGTCTGCTGGAATAGTATAACCTCACTTGACCACATTCAATTTTACAGGTAGTGTTCTACGTCTTATAGAGCAAACATTCGTGACGCTCTCAAGTACTCCTTGCTGCACAGATATTGTAGCCAGTGCACGATATCTTTCTGAGTGAACAGAATTCTGACGCATAGTAAATGGACTGGCTCTTTACACCCATGAAAATTCAATGCGGGCCCTGCAAAACATGATTAAAAGTTGATGTTGTCTAAATGTGTAGTGCAGTGGTTATGTTAATCACGGTGAGGCCGTCCTGCTCAAAAGTGTATGATTTGAGAGTGCCCCCTGCAGCAACTTTGGTGACTACATTTTCAGGGATGATAGTTTCAAGCTCTTGCTGTACAAATAAAACATCAAAATACATGTAAATTCTGTATGATTTGCGAATTTCCTACATCCAATCAAATTATATTTTAATCTATTTGCAGCACTTTGGGGTATACGTTTTATTCTTTACGTCATTTTTTGCAGAAAAAAAAATGTTTTGGTAGGTGCAGATGTCAGACCTGTCCAATTTTGAATATTGGAGCCAATTTGCATTCATCTTTCACCAACGATGAAAGCCATATATTAAGTCCAGATCTCGTGTCCACTTAAGTTGCTTGATATGTTATTTCCTAACTGTCATGCCAAAAGTGTGGACTCAAGTATGTCAGAGAGAGAGAGAGAAGAGAGAGAGAGAGAGAGAGAGAGAGAGAGAGAGAGAGAGAGAGAGAGAGAGAGAGAGAGAGAGAGAGAGAGAGAGAGAGAGAGAGAGAGAGAGGTCACCAAGCAGGAAAAAAAAGAAACTGGACAAATAAGTTTTACATGTCAGCAAATCAGTCTGTGTGCCCAGAAAAACGTTTTAAAGATTTCTTTTGCAGTATTTATTTATTTCCTGGAATACTAATTTTTGTGTGGCTATGTCAAAAACCTATAAATTGAAGTTAGAGAGGCACCAGAATCTACTATAGTTTTCATGCTGTTCAATGTTTAAATTGTGTGTATTTTTTTCTAATTTGCATTATTTATACTACTACAACTTTGATTCATGGTTCACTGGATACAACTATCCTACAAATCTATCAGCTGAAGTTTGAATGACACCTGAGTTTATAATAGTTGTGAAGTTATTCAAGATAGAAATTTTGTGTGCTCACCTAATTTGTAAAAATAAGAATGTTCCAACTTTGGTTCATGTTTCATTGGATGCGGGTATGTCACAAACCAACAAATTAGAGTTGGAATAACACCTTTATTTGTTATAGTTTGAAAGTTATTCACGATTCAATCATGTGTATTCACCTAATGTACTTACATCAAAATGCTTTTAAAATTTTAATTGTAGCTTATATAAGTAAGTACATGTATTTGAGATTCACTATTTACAGGAACATGGAAACATTTACCTTACAATCTTTTCTAATACCAACTATTAGGCTCATTTTATCCACTGTGATACGTAACACTCAAATATACATAGCTGTTACAGAAATATATGTGTCTAACTATTCAGTGTCATCGGCCTGAATGTGTCAGCAAACATAAGTTGCAAGTTGGCACAGGCAACATCGAACTCCACATAGCTCCTAACAAAAATCTGTACCGTTGTACCTTTACATATTTGACTATCAAGATACAACAACCTACCTAAGTGTGGACAACCTTAAGTTGCAAGTTTGTACAAGCGGATCATGGATGAAATAAGATGAATCTTTGTTGGATGTGGCCAGTGTTTTCAAAGGTTAGGAAACAATTTTACAGATATTAATGATGAGAAAATGTCACAGCTGCGTCCAGAAATACAACAGCTATGGGAGCTCTGCCTGTCCAAATGTACCCACTGACCCTGACCAAAATCCTTCAAATTTACAGTTGGCAATTCCTGGGTGTTTATATCTGTGTCTGAATGATTTTTGGTAATAGATCTGAAATCTTTCTTAACACAGATATATTAAGCTTTGGTTTATATTTCATTGGATGCTGCTGTGTCACTGACTTATTAATTATAGTTGGAATGGCACCTCTCAATCCGCACTAGCTTATTGTGATGGGGAGGCACTCCATGGAGGCTTCAAACTATGTAGCCTCCTTGATTACACAATGCAGACAAGTTAACTCAACCAACACAGCCAGTCTCTGTAGGGATTGAAGGATAGGCCCACAGCACTGGGCACTGAGCACCACTGCCGCTGTACTGATAGGTATGGAGGCCAGGCTAGCACAGTTGAATTATTTCTGGTTTGCATAATAGCCTGGTTGTAGATACTGTTATCAACTTGATGTGGGGTGGGTATTTGTATTCTGAGGAAATTCAGTAGATCTAAATGCATTTAACTTCTCAACTTTATGTGCATGATATAGAATTTTGATTAAGCAATAGACCAACATATTGATCTTGGAAAGGCAACTCTATTTAGAAAAGTTTTCAATTATGTAAGATTTAAAATTTCCACAAATATGCTTCTTATTTGCGTATTTTTAACATTGTGACTATTGGAAATAATATGCACAACTTCATTTAACTTTGTTAAAACATTGTCATAATATTAATGGGTCTATCATCCATGCCAAATTTGGTACTTTTCAGAACAATATGGTCTGAGAAAACCTGACTCCAAACTGATACATATAAATAAATAAGAAAGCAAGAAAGAAAGAAAGAAAGATTGAAAGAAAGAAAGAAAGAGAAAGAAAGAAAGAAAGAAAGAAAGAAAGAAAGAAAGAAAGAAAGAAAGAAAGAAAGAAAGAAAGAAAGAAAGAAAGAAAGAAAGAAAGAAGCATTTGAGGAAGAACAAAAAGTCTGTGTTCAGAAATAGACTTAAAACATAAATATTTCTCTACAACTGTACATAACTTCAATGTACAAATTATTGAAAACATGACACCAATCCAATGAGCGACAGAGGAGGAGCTAGAAAATTATAGACCTGAGTTATTTGGACAAAAGCATAAGCTACTGCTTGGTCCTTTGGGCTTAGTTACCTAATACAACAAGTAGGAAGTGTCTCCAAAAACATTTTTAAGATCGGTTAATCATCACAATTGACAAAGACTGAAACTAAGCATGGACGTACACAAAGACATCGTCAACATCTTAATAATTGTCACCACCCTTACATAACACAATAGTTTTTTACTATGAACTTTAATAATCCAACTGGTCTTCATATAGTTAGACATATACTTTATTCCATACCACTATCACTTTAGGACCATTTAAAACAAGATACCATTAAATTGTTAATGAGAAAAGAATTTGTTAAAACATTTTCATAATATTATTATCAATGACATATTTGCTTGTAGACTTTTTAACCTGCAATTGGTAATAAGTAAACGCCAAAGGGTGATATCATTAAAGTAGTATATTATGAGCTGGTGATGATTAATAAATCTGTCCAATATATTTCATAATAAACAGATAAAACCACATAACCAGCTTACCTTGATTGCGTTATCATAAACATATCATAAAAATGTTTGAAAGGTAATGCTTACAAAATATTTAACCACACACAGGTTGTCAAAGAATTTAATCTAGGGGAATGTATACAAAAAGACCCAAATACCTATGTCCATGTCATAATTCTCCGTACATTTCAAATCATCGTAGTCAGATAATTACTGGCAATCTTATCATTATACCGAATAATGCTCAACATGAACTATTGCCAAAGGGCCTAAATTACATGAGCAACAAAAATTGCTTGGAGTCAAGACAAGTAAAATCATGATGGAAGTTGTTCAAATATATCCTCGAAAATGGGCAAAGAAAGGTTCATTTCATATTTCCCTCTTAGATCATTGGATAAGTGAAATAATGCATATCGGTACAAACAATCTAAATACAAAATGTACAGGAAACAACCGAACAGCCACCAGATCCTGTTCTGCCAAAACTAGAAGTTGTTCAATGCCTGGAAAAGTTGGAAGATGTATATGTAATTTTATGTTATTATCACCTATAAACAGTTTTAATGTAATGTTTGCATTGACGAATCAGCTATAGGCCTCCTGAGCATCTTAAGTACTCCTGTATATGAAAAAGTGAATGAATATTTGGACACTAGTTTGAACCAATATCAAAAATTTCATCTTCATTTTGCCTGCTGGTATTTTCCTATATACATGCTCAATACCCACAAAAATCAGAAGTGGTTCAATGCCTGCAGGAGTTGCACGGCAACTATATTTGTGTATGGTATTGTTCACGGTTTTATTTGAATGATCTCATTGACAAATTTTTCATGTACCTGCCCATTTATCCAACACCTACTAATTTCCAAAACTCCCCCGAAAAAATCATATTATGTTCTTATTCACAGCAGGCTACAAATTTTGCTCTACTGAAGAATTTTCATTGTTTTTCTAAGGGCTGCAAGAACATACAAGAATTTTGGTTAAATAACTCTTGTCAGATGGAAACATGTAAGTAATGAATTGATAAATAAAGTTAATATACTATTAAAGCACGAGGTAAAATAGAATAAATCCACAAGACTAAAACCTGACTTAGTTGTTATTAACTTCTGTTACTGGCATTATCAGTTGGTTTAACAATTTTGGAGTTTAAGTATTATGAAAGAAGAAAAATGCTATTATTTGGTAGAAGAAGAGGATGATGAAGTTTATCAAGGACACTCATATATATATATATATATATATATATATATATATATATATATATATATATATATATATATATATATATATATATATATATATATATATGTATATATATATATATGTGTGTGTGTGTGTGTGTGTGTGTGTGTGTGTGTGTGTGTGTGTGTGTACTGTGTGCGTGAGAGAGAGACACACAGCTAGAGAGAAGGATAGCATTTAATGATGATTTCATGCTAAATATTCATTGTAATACATATTCTTGTGTGTGCAAACATATGGTTTGATATATTTCATACCTTTGATTTTCTATTTCATTTTTTCATTTCTCCTACTTACCAGCTGTCAGTGTGATGTCTCGTGTAATTTCAATGCGGTCTATTCAAACTTTTTATTAATTCATTTTGGCTTCCTCAATGTGTTAACTCAGGGAAATGTATTTGCCGCAAGGTCTCACGTCACAATTTAAAGATGTGAACCATATTCAACATTAAGAAATAATATTCCTTTGCAAGTTAATCATAGTTCATATTTTGTCCTTTTATAAATTATACATGTGTCATAATGCTTTTTTTGTAGATTTGAGTTGGTACAATATATAATCATTGATATAATATATGATTAGTGTAACTGTCTTGTGTGTGTTTTATTTAACATTAATATGAAAGGTCATGAAACATATTTTGCTGAAAATACGTGTTTCATTAAAATAGCACTTGATTGAACTTGATGTAACCTGCGCAGATGTTACTTCAGCACTTAACTGACCAGCTATTGAGATATCTTACAATTTCAAGCATTTTTTGGAGCAGGGATTTTCATAATAATCCCAGAAAATGCAAATGATTGAAATTGCTTCAATTATTTGTTATCTTTGAGAGAGGAATGCTTTGATTTGTTGGAAACGAGTATGACACTTTGTAACACAGAAAAGCTGCAACTGGGCAACACCACATAATATTAAGCACTTTGTATGCAGGTGAAAAGCCAAGTCCATGTCAGAGCAACCCATGTAAGAACAACGGAACTTGTGAGGTTTATCGAGGATTCAGACATGATTATGGAGTGCACTGTAGATGTCGCCGAGGCTACATCCGCCCCTTCTGTAAGTATTCAACAAAATGGGAGGCACAGGTAGTATGTGGCTATATGTGAATCTCAATCCTTTAGAACTCTGTTTACTTTTCAATAACATCGGGCATATTTTTCCGTATATAACCACCGATTAGAAAAATACATTCATCGCCCCCTGGTTCCCAGACTATCATCCCATGACCGACTCCATCCGGCATGATCCCTTTCAATAGTAAGCATGCTCCTCTCCAAGAATTTCAGGAATAAAACGTAAATATAAAGTGTGAATGTCCAAAATTTGAAAAGCATGGGGTTTAGAAATGTTATTTTGTGCAGATTGACTCTCGGATTCTACATAGGAGGGCCTAAGTATTTAAACTAAGTTTTGGGCATCCAACTTTTAACACCACCAAATACAAGTATATTTAATTGGACTGGTGTTGAATGTTGTGTATTCAAATACATTGCCTGGAGAAAACTACTGGATCCACTATACTGAACCCTTAGTCTAAAGGTGTAGAATGACAAAAAAGTACACCTTTGTTTTTACACTTACAAATATCACTTGCACAAATTTAAATGTGACAAAGAGGAGAAACATAGATGTAGCAGACTTGAATGATCCTGTAGGTGATCCAGATCCATGCCTGAACGACCCGTGCAAAAATGGTGGCAGTTGTTACTCTTACCCTAGCAATGGCACACGTACGGTGGTTTGTTCATGCAGATGGGGCTTCACCGGTCCAAGATGTGAGTATAATTATTCTTAGGTCTATCGTAACAGAGAACTAGATCCTTTTCCTATATACCATTTGTGGTAAAATAGAGAATTGACACATGATAAGCATAAACATTTTATTTTAACATGAGAACATTGATGAAACATAACAATAGTAGTGGCCCTTTACCTTGCAAGTACATTCAGGAAACATGCCAAATTAGTCAAGCCTTCAGTGAATGTAACAGCTTGCTGATCCGATATAGTGACATTAAACATAGACTGGTGATCTGACAAAGTTAAGCCCTGTCATGATTTTAAGAATAAAGAAATTGCAGTGTTTTCATATGGGGAAGTGACGATTTAAAAGACACGACATCTCAAACGTAAGACATTTCGACTCTTTTATTAACACATTTACTATCTAATTATGCAGAAAGGAATATACTTTTTGGTGTATTGATTGTATAAACATTTTTCATCCAAACAACAAAAATCGAAAAGCCAAGTTTGAACTTTTGGCGATAAGATGGTTTAACTACTTGAAATTTGCGATTGCTTTGTTAAGAGGGTTACATTTGTTTCATTGTATACTGAAGTTTCGGCATTGACAAATGTGTATTTATTTATGCTCATGAGCTGTGCTTTGAAAGTGACTTTGTTAAGTGATTACCTTAGCCGCATGTTTATGTCTCTTTGATCTTGTTTTTTGGCCAGACATAGAGAGAGAGTGATACTTGATTGCCACTGTTACGATGCCCATCTTTTGAATATGAGCAGAACTCCACAAAGAATGACAACAAGGATAGATCTTTAACAATAACAATATATTAACTATCAAAAACAGTACAAAGTAGGTACACTTATTCCCACTGTTATTTCAACAGTCAAACGATCTTAGATAAATCCTAATCCCTGGTGAGATTATCCACAGGTACTGTCCCACAGTTCCAAGTCCTATGACAGGTGCCATATGATCTGGTACAAATCCCACAGAGGTACAGTTTGGGTCCAGTGTGGTACTGGAAAGGTGTGTTGCTGACTCAATCCCACAGAGGTACACTTTGGTTCCAATGTGGTACAATACACCAGTCCACTCAAAGACAATGTCCACACTCCACAGGTACAAAGTGTAAATGGGTAGAACCAAATATACAAGTCTAATCCAGACACTGCCACATGCCACAGGTACAATGTAAACAATGGCTCACATTCCCAATGATGACAACAGACAGCTTCTGTCAGATCCTTCAGAAATTGTATCTTCTCATCTGCTCCTCCGCAGTCAGAGAATTGTCTGCTTTACATAAACCGAAAGAAATTTCTACTTTGTTCCAGAGTTTTCGAATTAGTCACACATCACAGTGCAGTGCAATTTGAGATCTGCCTGGATCACCTCACATGAATGTAGGTCAGCGTTCTAGTTTATTCCACATGTTACAAGTTACATGTGAGTCACCCACAAACAGGTCAACTTAGTGGCTCTGCAGTGACCCTCCACAGTATTCATTGAACGCAATAACCTGACACACTCTGAATGAAAACAGTGACCTGTTTAAATGAAAACAAACAGCCACACACATTTTCATAACAGCCACAATGAAAGCGCTATTATATTATACCTTCGTTATGTGATCATGCTGCTGCCAAAAACCTGTGGGTATTGGATAAGCTGCAAATTTCTAAATGATTGGGGACCTGCTGCAATCCGTCTGGTTAAGATACAGAATCTGATTCAAAATCTCATGCTGGCCTTGGGGGTTGGGTACGTCATATCATAGTGAAATAATCTGACCATTTTCTGATATTAGTATCATTTACACACTATGGACACAAAAATATTCGATATTTTACATGTACATAAACATGGAGGCAGTCGTGATGCCATCAATGCCGTTTATTCCTCATGCAAAACACCACCAGTTCTACTGTTCATAATATGTACTTAATTTTTGTCTATTTATTGTGAATACTAGGTGAGAGCAGAGGACCCTGTGAGAAGAGTCCATGTCAAAATGGTGGCATCTGCCATGCTTGGAGCAGCACGAGATACAATTGCAATTGTAGAAATGGATACATAGGCCGACACTGTAAGTAGCTTCCCAGTTCATAAGTCCTGGCTTAAGTAATAGTTAGTGACTTAAAGTATGCAAATGTCATCTGCTGTATGTCTATTCAGTACTTAACCAAAGAATTTGATACTTAGGTTTATAAAATCCTGCCTTGACAATGTAGCCTGAGTTAGCAACCTTCAACGTTACATGCAGTGCCCTAAGTTCAATGGTGTGACCAGTTCCTGTAGAGTTGAGATTTTGGAAGGTGAACAGAATTCTGGTACAAGACAAATGTGCTGTTACTTAACGCCATTAAAAAGTCGATTTGCACAATGACCTTAATATAAAAATCTGTCAGATTAGCATCTCTTTAAAAATTAGGGATTTTGACTGTTATCCAAATGTCAGATGCCATGACTGTTTTCTAAACATCATGCACGATGGACTTTATAAACACCAGGCCCCATGGATGTTATCTTTCTAGTGTGTAGTCCATTATTAGCTGGTAGTGGGTAACCTTGCAACTGCCATGTTTTTAATTGAACATGAATTTTACGTTTATGACCTTAATTCACAAACAATGTTGCAAATCTTTTAAACAGCCGTATACTAAATAAAATAGCATTCAGTGCATTTAATAGAAGTCTGTCCCATTTCTTGCTACTAAAGACAAAGTGACTTTGCAAATGCAAAGAAGTGTATTTCTCTTTTCTGTCTTTTCTCATCAGATATAACACCTGCAAATTCAAGCTTCAAAACGTTCTCATTTGCACTGCAAATAAAGCAGATAGACGACCATGCATAGAAATTTTATGATAATCAATTCTTAAAGAAAGTAAATATTATTATTATAACCACAAGTTAAAATAATCATAACTCTAGGAAACTGCAATCCAACGTTGGTGTGTTGCTGACAGGGTAGATTTTTTTAGCAAAGTTGTAAAATGTGCTTATTTCTCACGTTTGAGCGTTAACAAGGATTTGCAATGTAGACCCCTGTAACATTTACCTCCAAAGCATCACCCTGACTCTATTACGTGCACCGACGTGGCCACTGACCAGCATCTGCCAGCTGATTATTATTTCAATTAGGCAATTGTATAATTAGCACCATGAACATGATAACTTAGCCAGGGCATTTCGGCCAATAGAGTCAGCTTTATTTGCCAGTCGGTCAAGGAGATAAATTATCAGTGACCTACGCCCTGACCAACCAGGTCACACTTTTGGTAGTGTGACTAGATGAAGCATGGCGGTCCCCACCGGACTGTTATTTACCAACTGAAGAGCACATAGCAAATCGGTGCTGCATTACTTAAGGCATTAATGCAGACACTTTCTACTCCAAATCTATGCCAATACCCAACTTTGTGGCAAGGATTGGGGTGATGATACAGTAAATGACAATTTTCCCCATGCATGGACATTTTTGTAGTGCTGAATGCACTTTTATGAGTGGCCATCCACAGAACGCGACCAGCAACTCGGAAAATTTGGCAAAAGACATTTAAAATGACGGCTTTTTGCCGAGACTCTTGAGTGTCAAAACATTGCCAAATCCTCCATCCATATACGACCATGTAACTGTCATTCATTCATATGTTAATTAGACATATGCATGGTTTTGTGTTGCAGTTTATTTTATATTTGAATTTATTGAAATTATTTCAGCCCTTTAATTCAGCATTACTTTCATCACACTGTGTTTAAATCATTGAACCTAGAGTAATACTTTCACATAATTTGGTAAACACTGGACAGGCACGTTCTCTGGGATATTTTGATTAATGTTACCCAAGTCACTAGCTGGTGGACATGTATTGTTTGCCAGTTATTTTATAAGTGATTAAATTAGAATTGTTGCAAGGACAAGCATGCGTCTGTGCCAGCCTCTATGTCAACGCCGACGAAAGCATACGTTCCTACCCAGTCACTGTCATGTTTAGCATGTGGACAAGAAACAATCGTGGAAAACGTGAAAGTTACAGTAGCATTATTTGTCCTATCACTTCATCGCAAATAAAGGAAGTAAACATTATGGATCACAACCGAAAGTTGTACTCAGTGTGGCTTAGGTTATGTTCCATTCCAATCTTTTGTGTCCAAAATGTGGAAGAGAGTTGACTCTAAGTGAAATTGCTGGGAGAGTACAATGCGGTATGATAGCCAAATAACACTAAATACAGGATCACATTGGCATAAGAATGAAATGTTCTGCTGTACATTTTCGCGAATGATGTACCCTAAGTACTGTGAAAACCCTTGAATACTAGTTCACAGCTCCCGCAATTACCCCATGCCTCACTTTCTTTTTTACTGCTTCATTACCTAGATACAAATGCTGTGCAGTCAACTTCTTTCACAAAACCAGCAAAGCAAAGAATTTTCTTACTTCCAGCTGACTGGAGAGGGCATCACAGGGTTTGGACACTTGTGGGCATAGGGTAATATATGTTAAAAGAACCAATCTTCAACCTAAATTTGAGGTTATTTATAGCGACATAAATATCAATTGTAAAACTTTTTATAAGTATACCTGTCAATGACAGTGATGTACAAGGCTTTTCGAATTTGAAAATGCTAACTTTTTACAGGCAAAATTAAAGAGACCATCATACAGTATCTGTGTACTGACCACCACACAGGAATATGTGTCAATTGGTTTCTGACACCCGTGGGGTTATTAACCAGAGTATTTTGCAAAACTTTTAAACTCAGTACATTTTGGCAGCATGTGCTCATAATGCCACAGCATATGGCTCTGAGGGTTTTAACTATTCATACAAGTGTGGTATGTAAAGGGCAAACCGCCATTGTTTCAGTCATGGCAGACATGCACTAATTAGGCAAACTTTACTGCCCTAAACTAGTCTTAACCTTTTGTTATAAGTTCAACATTTCATGAAAGGTTTCATTAAGAGGACATTATCCTTCAATGCTTAAACTTTTTCAGCTAAGATATTTAAATTAATTTACCATGGTCTGTTGCAAGTGCCAATGTTAAAACTATACTATCAAGCAGTCTTATTCCAGTAAAGGGGCTTTTTCTGGGCATGGAGGGAGAACAAATTACTGGACACAGTGGTTCACCTGTGTATGTGTGTGGGGGGGTGGGGGGAGTGCAGACTTAGCTTCACTTTTCATTGTGCTTTTGTGTATCCACTTTGTTTGACCAATTACATTTACATGCACAATCGCACGCTGGGAAACTTGCCCATCCAAAGAACAGGAGACCCCCACGAGAGCACATCAGAAATATATAGTGCTCTCGGCAGATCCTATAGAGGCAACTGTAACCTTAACAACTGGATCAAGGTTAGAACCTCCCACCAGACCTTGAAAGACACATGTGAAAAATAGGCTTGATTGTTGTATCCCAACTTGGTAAGCAGTTATTTTGTACTGTCACACAGACATGGTTACGACAACATTCCATCAGGTGACACAGCATGGATGGAAAGACATAATGACCAAAACGCCCCATCCGTGGCGAAATTTATAAAACAAATGGGAACTGCAAAAACATTTAATTGAATTTATAGCTAGAATGTACTTTTCTTTCTTATCATTTTTGGTCACAGGCGTGTAATTGTTCGTTTACCGCCTTCTATGTAACTATTTCCCAGATTTCAAGCATAATTTTGTGGCATATGTTGAATTTTATGCATAATTTTGTTGGTGCAAAAATTGCTTTGAGTGACTTTATTACTTTGATTTTTTCAACCCTTTGGGCTTCAGCTCTGTTCCAATTTGTTTTTATTTCTGTGACTTAACGTGATATATATATATATATATATATATATATATATATATATATATATATATATATATATATATATATATATATATATATATATATTGTTTTGTTTTGTTTTTCATTATTTGTATTTTCAATGTGGAATAGCGCTATGCCCTGTGTGGAATATTTTTGTGATTACTCGATGTCATTGTCTGACACAGGTGAAAAGAAAAGTCCATGCGCCAAAACATCTTGTTTAAATGGCGGACATTGCTTTGCCAGTTGGTATTCAGGCTACGTCAGCTGTTCATGTCAACCAGGCTTTTATGGACGAAGATGTGAATGTGAGTACCTTGTGTTGAAACGTGCCTCGTTGAATTTCAGTGTGTTTTGGAGTACACCGAACCACCAGCTTGTAACATAATCACTATGTGCAGCATTTTGGTCAGTAAATATTTTACTAGCATCTGGCAAAACTTGAACAGCCTCACTCATGTGACGCACCACTAACTATGATGCATCAAGCAAAGCCCCAGTTCACCCTACAGTCATACTTTTTACTATCTAGTTACACTGACCTGACTTTCTTGTTAGTTATTTTGTACCCCAATATAATGTATGGACTCCATAGGTTATTAACTCTGGTACGATTGAGGTCTGTATGACTTTTATAAAATATGTGCAATACCAGTGCAAATGGCAAAAAGCTTCATTGTGACCATGGTACTTGTCATGGCTCTCCGCACTCCAATCTTTTTTTTTTTACATACTGTGAATAAGAAACCTATCTTTCATTAATAATAATGTGCACAGCCATATGTTCCTTTTGTAATTGTGAATGTTTTAAAGGGAAATACAATGTAACTATGGTCTGCAAACCAGGTAAATATTGAAGTACCTATTTGATGACGCCAAAATGTTGTCATTGATACTTTCCTTTAAGATGACAGGCCAAGACCCTCACCCCACATATGATCTTATATCTCAGGATGAATTGAGATACGAGTAATTGTATTTCTGTTTCTCCGTATTAATATTTTAGGAACTTACGTATAAGTGTTTTCTATTTTGATTATTTAAAAATGTAATCACCGCTTAGTGCCAACAGGGGGAAGCCAAACCTTTTTACTTCAGGCATTTCCCTTAAACAAGCCCAGCCGGCTGGTAGTCAAATTTCATCTCTTTCAGTGTTATTGTAATAATTTCAGCAGTAAAAAAATACATATACATGAGAATTATAGATTCCACCTTCCATGATTACATGCCGCGGGTAAACAGCTTTCTCAGCGTAGTTTTAAGGCATTAAGCAATCAAGCAATTCAATGGACAGCTGGCAACTCAGTCTTAATTCAAAGGGGAATCCATTAAACGTCCAAATACCCCGATTGCCACACGCAAGGTAACGTTTGCAGTGTTGAAACTATGATGCTTATTACATGTGTTGCCTGTTAACCCATCGGGCAGACCAATGTTCAATTTGCAAAGTTCACACATTGATTTTGAAAATGTGAAGGATGAAATCGGGACAATAATCATAGGAATTTTCCATAGTGATGCAAACTTGGATGTTAACTACCTCATTTAGAGATGGAACGCAAACACACTAGCTGTTTTGTTCAGTAAAAGGGATTCATGCTCTGGAAGAACTTAAACAACGACTAGGATTCCCAGCATGGGGTGTCTTGATAGGGCATCAGTATTTGGTGTCAAGGGTAATCATACAAGATGATCTGTTTTTCAGCCAAAAGCAGGTTTGGCTATCGAGGTTAAGGCTCTGATGGTCGAGTTTCGATATGAGTCAACTGCAAAAGGTGTGTTTTTCCATAGAGATTTTTTGTCCTTACTAAAGTTTATTGTCAGTTTGATTGGCATATTTTCTGGTAAAAAATGGCAACTGCTAGCATACATCTTTTGTGGATGACATGTAACACGAGAGTTTTAGCAAGAACATTAATGCACATTGCACTCCCTTTCGCAATTTTTCCCGCTGGTTTTGAGAATACACATTGAATCATTAGCAATAACAAAGGGATGTAGCATACATACCATACTAAGCTTTATCTTGATATACATATGTCTGAATGTCAGATGTACTACAGATCCAATAACATACTTATTTAGTCTATACATTTGTTTTACGTAAATGTGGTAATGATGACTTAAAATGTAATTTGGTTCAACTTCTTGTGCTCTGGAGCTGTTTGATTTTACAGAATTGCTATGTACAGGAAAAGCAGTGAAAACAAAATATCCCCAGTGAACAGCTTTACTTGTAGTGCCATTTGAGGCAAAATATACTAACCTTTATTTTTGCCTTTTTACCAGGCCTTACAGTTGTGTGAACAACACGGAATGCCTACAATCATCCAGAAAAAAATGGACAACGACAATGAAATAGTTCTCAATCTGTCAAAGCAAATGGAAACATCTGTTTCATTTTAATGAATAAAAACATGCAAAATAAATATTTTTAGTTTTTGGTGGATATGCTTGGGCTATTGTCGTCCTGAATCAGGTACCAACTAACAGCCCTGTGAGAAGAGTGAGAAATTTTGCAATTTGAAAATGAATCATGTAGAATTACATATGTAAAGAAACAATTCCGTGAAAGAATAAACAACACAAATTGGTGATCACTACGCAAGCATTTTTCATTTGAAACATGCACGGTTATATCACATGTATATACTATGAACTGTCTCAGGTGGTCACCATTATGTCAGTTTTATTTCCGTTGGAGCAGTTACGTGTTGGAGGTTTTCACTATAGTATGGCCAAGGTTGAAAAATCTTGTGCATCTTAATGTTAGTTCATTTACGGCTTGTCGTTACTGAGCAAAAAATACTTTTAATTTCCATTTGATATTATGAACAGTAGTTAATGCACTTCGGTAGATATCCGGGCTTGGACTTTCTTTAAGGCCCCTTTTTCCTGATTTACTCACATTCAACTCCTAACATTGTTATGCTCCAGTCCTCCTTTTTTTAAACAATAATGTCCGGCTATCCATAAGTTCGTAAATATTATAGATACAGGAGTACCTTAAGATCAGTGTCTTGTATATTCTTGGACCCATTTCAATTGAATTCTTAAGGTTGTAGTGTCAAATGCTTGAAATGGACGTTGCAAGAGTGCAAAAATATTCACTGAACTGCCAAAAATAATGCACGGTAGCATGGTTAGCCTCCCTTAAGGCATTATCCTGTAATAAAACTGTCAATATTCTGTTCTCTTAGCTGTCTTGGTTATCCATTTTTACAACCCCTTCATCCAGCCATGGATGTTATTGGAGCAGAAATCAGTAACAGTGTCTAAAATGTTGATATCAATATTAAACTTATAGGTGCATTTGTTATATTCATCAAGTCCTCTTAGAAAATATGTTATGTGAGTTAAGATGATATTTATTTCTGCATACAAGGTTTGCCACTTTCCGTACCACAGGATAATATGCTCAGGTCTGCACACTTGTCGGATTTCCTTTCTGTAAACTTTTGGACACATCTGTTGCCTTACCACGTCTTTTCGGTACTGTAATTCGGAAACAGCTGATAGATGATTTTTCCTTCAACAAATAGAACACATTCAGAATACATTCAAACTAGCCCAGCACAAGTATTAATCTGTACTCCATATGTTTTATTTTAGAATATTGCACCGGAACTGCACGTGCTGTGCAACTTTCGAGCAAATACAGTTCCAGTGCTGTGCATTTGTGTCTCTCGGTTTCAGGCCAGCATGGTAAAATGCAATGGTACATCCACTTGTGATGGAGCCCCACCCTGATACTGAAAATAAAGCCAATTATGTACAGTGCCACTTTATGTTCAATCTTGACTTTCTGTCGATGTATGTACAAGTAAAGGTAAGCAAGTGCTGCCACCTGTGAACTTTTAGAGAAACGAATTTTGTCAACATTCTCAAAACACTGATTCTTATTTCCTCATACGATATTTCAGACAAAGGCAACATGTACTTCCTACTGTATATCGTTTTGTAGTTGATTGATTTGAAAATTAAAATAATCATTGTTGACAGGGTAAAAGTGCAAAAGATGCTTGGAAAACAAATATATAGGAAACTTCCCAACTGCCCAGAAATTGAAGATAATTGTGTAGCAATCAAGTAGAAAGGTTGGAGAGATGGATTTAAAGCACTGTTAGTAACCATGCACATGGCAGATGAGAAATATCAATATGCCATGCATTCAAATTATATGGTCCAAATTAGATGAAAACTGATAACAAGAAACTTGACTGTAATGGAAATGTGAACGCTAAATGTGACCAAGCAATTAAAACACTGAATGGTTATTTTCCACAAGTGAATACAGTATATTTACTAAAAGCAGTTTAACAGCTCGGGCAAGAAGCTGGTGGGAGTTTAGACAACTTTCACAGCAAATTGAAAGAACTAAATCGCTGTATTAGATGTAATCAGGCTCTTCAGCAACAACTATAAGTCATTCTATTATAGCTAATACGTATTTCTTGGGACTCAACGCTAAGAAAAAAGCCTTCAAAGATGCTGATTCACTAAAAACGTTCTAAAAAGTCCTAGAGCATATGGAAGAGGCTGTATGGCAACACAAATAAAGGGAAACGGGAAACAGGAAACAGCATAAGCAGCTGCTGTTACCTACAGAAAGACAAAGAATACAAGGCTCATATGAAAAGAAATGTCCCTAAAACAGGACTCAACACAAGTTCAATGCCCTACTAAAAGTCGTGCCTGTAAACTTAAAGGAAGAACACTTTGAACAGATCATAATAAAAAAGTTAAGATATAAATAAAAACAATGAATCTGAAGACTAATTTTTGGTGGTTTCATATGGTCTTTTTCTATCAAGTCACAAAATGCACCCAAATGTACAGAACTAGAATTGGAATTCAAACAATGACATTCACTGCAGATCCAGATTCATGGGCAATTATGTGAAGCACAAGCCAAGAAGCTGAATGGCAACAGGCAAAAGGCCCATAAAAATTGTATGAACCAAATGGAAGAATATATGCCTTTCCAATACTTGGCAAAACAAATACCAAGCTTACAAATAAAGTAACTATCCCGTCAGTACAGGTAGAAGTGCACTCCCTGAAAGAGGGAGCTAAAAGCGTACACATTAGAATAGACAAAAAAAAGTCAGTCTGGGAATATTTTAGGACAAACGCAAAATATAAAAGGTCTATAGACAGTCTGCATGCAAATACAGTATTAAGCTATGTATGTATATATATATATATATATTATAAATAGTATATATATATATATATATATATATATATATATATATATATATATATATATATATGCCAGGGTATATTGATTCCAGCAACCGCCCATGGCAGTTTTTGTCTCTCAGCAAAACAGTCGCACTCTTTCCTGACACTGATAGAAACCGGATCGCCCCTCGTCGCGCCTCGCAACTTATTTTTATTAATTTTCCCTCCCTCTCTCTCTCTCTCTCTCTCTCTATATATATATATATATATATGTATATATACATATATATACATATATATACATATATATATATATATATATATATATATATATATATATATATATATATATATATATATATATATATATATATATATATATATATATATATATATATACCAGCGAGGACAAATATCAGATTGTCATCCGCACCACCACAACCTATTTTATTGTTCACCAGACCCTTCAATTCAATTTTTCCCCAGAGCAGTGAATTTGTCATATTTATTCACGGAATTTTTGAAAAGAAGAGAAATTATAGAATTTTCCTTCTTTCCTTTCCAAAGCCAGCTCGAGACCCTTTCTCTTCAACACATCACCTGTCTGCTACTGGGGATTATCATTTGTTCACACGTGGATGCATAGAATGAACAGAACCAGATCAATACGGTCCAACTCAGAGCGGGCTTTATTTGTCCTTATTATCAATAGAGCATGTATGTGCATATATTAAAGGGTTGGAGAACTCATTCTCAACTGTCAACTGTTATTATCGTCTCAAGCATCCACATATTAATATCGTTACAGCTGTTTTGATGTTATTTTCCTCTCCGGCTACTAGCTATAAATGTCCTTGCAGCTGCCGACTGCTTCGATATTATTGCCTTTTCAATTTAATACATCTTGTATATGTTTACTCCTTCTGTAATGAAATAGCATATTCTTTGCAGAGACGTGGTTTTTTTTTTACTCTAAATAGCATTTCCCTGTTGCATGCAACAGTTGCGCTGACCTTGCGATAATTTTTACTTTTTATTTAAGTACGTGCTGTATGTCACTACTAATACTTTCATGAACAATTTTTATGATAAATCAGGTGGACTGGTTTTAGATAGATCGGACCCTTATTTCCGTACGTAACAATCCTTACTCTCAACAAAAGGGTTGTTGCTTACAACATCTGCTCTTTACTATATTTTCAATCTCCTGTTTTTCACGAAAACATCCTTTTGTCTTACATGTAGATTTATCTACAAACGTTCTTATTGTAATGAAGTATTATTAAGATTTATTTGATGTGTGGTCACCATAAGAATCGTCTCGTATTAAATAGTTGCGCTTTTCTTCCTGCGCTTTTCCGCGTCGAATCTTGCATCTGTGTAAAGCATTACATGGTTTTAACCAGTGCAGGTTTAACAGGTGCTCGCACTCTCCTTCAATATCTAGTTTGAACAGAATCGTGAAGTAATACTTGCACAAAACTTACTTTACATGAACCTCATCCTATACCCCTCTGCCTTTTCCCGAGCCCAATGGAGCCTTTTTTTTTTCTTTTCTTTTTTTTTTTTTTTTTTTTATTTTCTCTTACGGTATCCTCCGCTGTATAATTGAACCGTTCTGGTCGAGTTTTTGTGCATACACAACAACTATTGGTTTTTCGCCCGCACACACACACAACTTTCACTTACATAACAATCTTCAAAGACAAATAACATTTATCGGATTGCAAATAGTTAATCCATTAGTTCGCTATCTGGCTGATGTCAACTGCTCAGGTTAAAATGAAAACCCCTATGTCGGGTCAGTAAATTTACACCAGTGGATTATTTCAACTCTTACACTTTCACCCAAAAGCATCATACTGGTAATGATCATTATGATTTATATCATTATCAAAGAGGGAAATATTTAGTTTGCATGATGTTTTTTCTTCCCTATCATTAATGTTAAGAGCATTTCGTAGTGTTGGACATTCGTCTTCTTCGAGAATGTGTGTATATGTATCCATGAGGATGTTTTCAAGTGTGTCCTTCCCAATTTTTCCCTTTGTCTTTTTTGCAAATAAAAAACCCCGTCTTTTCACCATCCTCTCTGTGTATTTGATATTTGAATCCACAAAAAGGCAGGAGTCCTTGCTGTGAGTGTCTCCCAGTTTTGATAATCGCTTATTATTGACAGTTGAATATATTAAATTCATACTCCAATGCATAAATTTAGTTCCAAATAAAACTCATGCGCATAACAGATGGAAGATAAATTATGTTAAATGTACTACAAAGAAACATTTAACAAATTGCCTTTCGATTGGTTCGTATCTTTGCTTTGTTCACTAAGCTCCTTTAAATTTGTTTGGGTGTGTAACATTTGGTCATTCTGACGATTTCGAGCCTTCTGCTCCAGTTGTAAGAATTGTTCCAGTTAGCCTGCCTACTGGTTAAGAAGACGAGTCTGTCCTAAAGGTACTGATATATATATATATATATATATATATATATATATATATATATATATATATATATATATATATATATATATATAGTAGCATTGTGCATCTGTGATGGTGGTACTAGAAGTACGCTCCGTCTGGTTAAAGAAAAGAACGACTACACGGCTGTAGTCACCAATATTCCTGACAATGTATGACAGAAAGTATATGGAAAGAAAATTATCATTTTTTTTAGCTGAAATTATCAAGTACGCAAACGAAGTATTGAAGAGGTTTTCTGTGGAAGGCTTTGTTCATAGTTCAATGGTGCTATTCAAATTAGTCTCAGTTACTGTTGAAGCAGTTTTATCAATATACGTTTCTCGAAGTTAACATGTCCTGATTCATTTCAAGTTGTCAAAGTTTCACTGAAAGGTGCTGCATCTACAGGTGGATTTGCGTACTGATTGCCGAGCTTGAAAAAATTGCCGACTTATTCACCTTTTCTTTCATCAAGTTTGAATTTGTCTGGCTGGTTCTCTAAATATTAAGCAACAATTAACATTGGACGGAGCGTTGCCTCTAGCAGGAGAAAATGTACTAAATTCTCCTGACGTGACAATTGTTTGATCTCGGGTGACTGTGCCCGAGCGGACTGGTGTACCACTCCCATTAATTCTGGCATCCATCTCGCCGGTGTAGCATGGTGAAACCAATCACCAAAGGGCATCAGAAGGCAACAAAAGACGCTTATAATATGATAATAATGTCTGCTTGCTTGTGTTTAGCATTTGTAAAGGTAGTAATGTAGAAGAGACCTTATGAGCATGTGTTGCTTTCCTTTTTCATGCCATTGCTTTTATTGTTTGAGTAAAATGTTACTTAAAATAAATAAATTAATTAATTAATAAATTAATAAAGTTACTTAAAATAAATGAATAAATGAATAAATAAATAAATAAATGAATGAATGAATGAATGAATGAATGAACGTTTCTTTTTTCACTATGGCCCTTGTACTGTTCCTGTATGATGTGTCTGAAATAAAACCATTAATTGAGAAATAAATGAATGAATAAAAAAGGCGAGCTTTAGGTAATCCACAAAGACATAAAGTCAGTGCTAATTGAGTAAGGAGTGTCATAAATTGGAAAACACGATTTTTCTACTTAAACACATATTTAATTCACTTTACTTTGTATGTATACCGTCATGTTATACTTCACTTCACTCTAAGTTACCCCCAGTTTATGATGCACTACAAAAAACTTCTGCTGCACTGCACACTCATTTTATTACTTACCTGTGAATAACCAGCAGTTGTGCTAATTTTATCTGTGAAGAAGTCAGTTCAGCTATGGTCACGACAACAACTACAGTGGTAAAATGCTTGCGGGGGAGCACGAACTCAGTTTTGTAGAATACTTACTATTTTTTATTGTCTTCACACCATGCCTTATCGAGCCAAGATTAAAACACGACCATACACTGTGGCTTCATAGCAGAAGACTATTAGCATTGGCTTTGTGTGCACTATCAGATAACTGTGTAGACTGTGTTGAGATAAAACATAATTCTTTGGGTTTTGTCTTGCGACTTCGTTTGTTTTTAGTAGATGGCAGAAATATCTATTTCAATCATATTGTTTATTGAAAAACCGTATGACTGAATATAGTGGCTACAAATCATTAGTATTTTAAAGGGAAACTTTACCTTTTGGCTTCAGTTGCTGACTGTTTGGAATTATACTGCACCTTAAGGCTGTTGAAGTGGTTGAAGTTAGCGTGTTCCCACTTGACTTTTACACATCATCTATGTAACATACCCCCCTCCACATTTTCTAAGAAAAAAATAGACAACAGCAGAGCGTGGAGTACGTAACTTCCAATGCAAAATGCCAGCTTTTCAAAATCTCAACGCCAAATGTCTATTAACTGTCATCAGTTATTTATCCCTGCGAGATCAGGCGAAGCTGGCCAGGTGTAGTAAACAATTTTATCTCTTGTGCCTTAGAAAACGTACATTCAAGTTTTTTTAGTTTTCTTGCGATAAAATATACCATAGTATAAAATCTTGAAAACTCACGATTCGGTATCTTCATGAGTTCGCACATCCGGTTGAGATTTTAGTATATGAAGTTTTACCACAACGGGTCTTTCGTTTCAGTGATGCTTGCTGAATGGTGGGGGGGGGGGGTAATACCCGGGGCAGCATTGGCAGAAAGCACGTTTCAGGAGTGCATTTATCCAAATTGAATGCTATCAAATTGCTTGCAAGCAACTCATCCTGGCAGCTTGTCTTTCCAATTTCGAAGATGGGACCACAAACAAACATGCCGATATGCTGCATGTAGCTGCGTTCGATGGAAAGCCTGGCCACTTTAATGTAAATTTTTGGGGTAATTTTTGTCTTTTATGTGCGATACTATATTCAACACTGTATTCAAAAGGAAGCACGAAATATTGTGGATCAAACCATGGACATCGCTCAGGTACCCAACAATTATTCCGACCATATATATGACATGGTATGAATATGAGTGATGGATTATCAAAGATCAATAATTACATCTGATGATTTGACATGAAAGTGCCAAGTGTGAGGTGCTTTAGCACATTTACTGCACATATTTTCACTTATAGTCTGCATCTCTATAAGGTCAGTGAGTGTCTTCTGAATACACTGCGACTTTAACATATCACTTCTTAATTATGGCAGTTTAATGTATCTCTGGTGTTTAGACCTCACTTGTTATTATACAATTCTGGGAAAAGTTCATCCTTGTGGTGTATGTTGTTTGCTCAGTTAACTTCTTGACTTGTTTGAACACGTGTGGAATTAATTATGAATCACGGTGGGGTCTTTGCATTAATGTATACAAGCGTGTACGGCACCTGCTATTTTATTTCTTATCAAACTGACTGAAGCGGTGGCTGCATCACTGAATCATATTTCACACAGTCACAGGGTGATTGGAATGCTGTTAATCAATAGAGTATAATAACATGACTAGTGGTGATGGGATGGACAGACAGTATGGAGGTGTTCATGTTTACCTTGTCCAGTCACCTGTCAACTGATTTATGCTCGTTATATGTGCTGTAAGATGTCAATCGTAATTATTAAACTCTTATTCTCCTCTCTCTGTTGTTTTAAAAGTTACTTTTCCTGATTATAAATTTACATTTCTACGTGAAGCTATCGCTCTAATGTATTAACATGTAAGCTGATCGGTTGGAAGTTTAGGGGTTGGCTAAAGCCAAAACTTATGTGGTATAAACACTTCTGAGATGCAAAGTCCCACACATGCTTGGAAGGGAGGTTAATTGCTGGGACTTATGCTGTACTCTTAGGTATATATGGACAACCATTTTCAAGCACCATCTTTGTAACTCTGATTTTAATCTCGACATTTATAAACTCATCTGCACATCGAAGCAGCCATACTGGGTCATCTCTCATGAATGGTGAACTATGAACGAGGTAAATTCCCCGACGTACCATACAGACAATAAGTACAGAGAAAAAATATATTTGCAGACATAATTACACACTTTTGTGCATTTTCTCCTGGGTGTATGTGAGCCGTTGCCATGTGTTTATGTGGAGTTACGTGTTATAATTTTATTGTTATTTCTGTTTTTCAATTATATGTGTGAATATAGGTATTCAGTTTTCATTGATCTATTTGCCCACGTCCAACAAATTTTACGCCACAGTGTCTTGAGTGTTGAATAGTAGCCAAATTTGGATATTTTGACATTAGACTACATGTATTTAGTTGCAGTAAAAATGCTCATGTATATATCTGAAGAGGTTTTGTACGAAAATTAAAATCTCTCCTCAGTCACCAGGGTCTTTGTTTAGTTCCTTTTGCCTTTTGTACCGATTTCTATATTTTCTGTCATCTTGGAATATTTCAATAATTTTGATGTAGATTGTAAATACTTAAGCTTTTTATATCATTTTAGTTAATGTTCATAATTTGTACAATAATCGTTTTCTATTTTCAAACGTTGTGAATTGTGTATAGTTTATTTCTTAGACACATGTTTGGCGAGAACCATTTTCAAAGTTACAAATAGATTTTGTCTCTGAGCATTGCTTTAAATAACGGTTTTACTGAAATCATCTTTAACATATTTGTATTTGTAATGATCCAGGAATGGGCCAGATTATATATTTTCACATTACATGTCATACTGCATATGACAGCCACAGCGGTAAACAGTTGTCACAGACTACTACAGATGGATTCAAGTAGTGTGGTAAGTGCATGCTATTGTTTTTTCTTGTAGACATAAACACCAATACTCATTATCAAGGACACAGACTAACAAGTTTGCTCTTGTGGTGAAAACTGCTACGGAACTTTAGGCGGAGTCAGTGTTGTCAATCGAGAGGGTAACACAACTGGCTCGTCCTCGATATAGTTCCAGAACACCCCTCGACACATCCACCACTTTTTGAGTGTCGACTCTGGTGTGACATGCTTTAAAGGCATAAAGTCCCCTGTAGCCCAAATATATATATATATATATATATATATATATATATATATATATATATATATATATATATATATATATATATATATTGGGAAAACTCTTTGTCACATTCAAATGAATAGCAACAACACTTATCTATTTGATAATAATAATTGAGTTTAAGGACCATTCGTGGAGAGAATGGCATAAATAGTCACAAAATTCATGTATAATTGCTTGCAAGGAGAACAGCTTTTTTAAACTGCTGGGGGGGCTTTTTGTTTTTGTTTTTGTTTTTGGTTTTTTTTTTTTTTTTTTGTTTTTT
The DNA here is from genome assembly GCA_964020975.1 of Hermodice carunculata. Taxonomy (NCBI): domain Eukaryota; kingdom Metazoa; phylum Annelida; class Polychaeta; order Eunicida; family Amphinomidae; genus Hermodice; species Hermodice carunculata. The sequence continues at coordinate 37,327,711 of OZ026616.1, forward strand.
GTTTTGTTTCTTATGTTTTTTGTTTTTGTTTTTGTTTTTTGTTTTTTTTGTTTTTGTTTTGTTTTTTGTTTATGTTTTTTGTTTGTTTGTTTGTTTGGTTTTTTGTTGGTTTGTTTTTTTCATTTTTATTTGTTTTTGTTTTTTATGTTTGTTTGTTTTTTAGTTTTTTTGTTTTTTGTTGTTGTTGAAATTATCGTTATTATTAAACTAAGTATATAACTGTGACTCTTGGGGTGTTTTTTGTGCTCATACACTGCTTTTTAAACTTTTTTTTTAAATCCAACAGTTCAAGTGGTCTGTACTTGCCTAAATTTCTGCTTCGGAGGTCGATGTTTGTTGGGTTGTACTGTAAGCAGTCTATTTAACCCGTTGATGCTTATGTTGGGGGAGCGGGAAAATACACTGCTACACAAAGGATACCATTACTTGTGTTTATGTGCTTAGGACATTATCATTCCTTGTTCTGAGCGGCTGATTCATAATTATTCTACATCGCATGCTGGGAAAAAAGACTTTTGGGTTTAGTCGTTTTAATCGCAGGTGTTGCATTCATATCTATATTCTGTTTGCTGTACAAAGATAAGTAATTTTCTTAAACCATTATTTTATCGAAGTCAAAATTTAGTACTCTATGCAGTCAGTCTGAGAATCATCAGTCGATGACTAATTTTCAGAAGTTGAATGAAAAGGATGTAGTGGAGAAAACATTTCTGCAAATACCCGAGGTTAAGAGTGAAGATTTCTCCGCTGCACTTGAATATTTATTGAGGAAAAATGTAGCTAGAATAATAAACATATCAGATTTTTTACTATTAAGAATAATATCGTTTATCCAAAGTGAGTTGCTCATGGACTTTTTCTTGTCACAAGTCGTTGTTGACATTAAAAAAATTCATGGGCTTCTAAAATACTTTTGTGAAGAATTTGGACCTTACTCCTAATAGACCAAAAGGTTGGCTGACTTAGTTTCAAGCTTTTTGCCACGTGTTACTTCCGAGAAAGTTCTTGCTCTGCTGGATGGTACACAATCATATCCCGTGAATCCGTTAAAATGGACGATTCGCAATTATAAAAGGCGACAACAATTTTTTTGGAAACGTTTAGCACCTTTTCTTTTTTTGCATCATTTGTAAAGAAGCTATTCCTAGAAATCCATGACATATGCCAGAAATTAAATTTGCCTCGTGTTGCCACCAAATTGGACATACTGCTTCAAGCGTTGGTCCAGTGTTCTGTTTGTCAGACAAGCTTTATATCTGGAAAGTGGGACTACAATGGGACCGGAATTTACCCACCTTAGCTTAGATACGATGCTCGTTGAAGAGCAAATTTGAGACACATGCGCAACAAAAAATATTTACAAACTTTAAATTATAAGTGTAAAGACATAATACTTTCTCTCAGTGGACAAATTAATGGTTTTTTCCCCGTCTCGTTTTAAAAAATAAAATTAGGGTATAATATAAAACACCTTTTAAAATAAAAATATAACATAATAAAATACAGACGTTTGCAACAGGATTGGTGGTTGGCTTAGACAAGGTCATTTGCAATGGGAGTTATGGTTGGGTTTTCAAGGTCATTTGCGAGTGGATTCTTGCTTGAGTTTCCCAAGGTCAAACTCTGCACTAGCATTATTATTATTATTATTATTATTATTATTATTATTATTATTATTATTATTATTATTATTATTATTATTATTATTGTTATTACCATTATCATTATCATTATCATTATCATTATCATTATTATTATCATCATTATCATTATCATTATTATCATTATCATTATTATTATTATCATTATTATTATTATTATTATTATTATTATTATTATTATTATTATTATTATTATTGGTGCTTGTCCCATTTATATCTCCTATTCGGTACGTGTGTCCAAGGTAGAGGTTTATTTGATAGATAAATATTGTGAAAATATATTAATTTGCTCTCTGTTCGAAATGTAATATAAATCTTATCAAAATTTTCAAAAAGAAATAAAGTAAACTTTATGACAGGATTTTTTTTTCAAGTTTTCCAAAGTTAAATTCGCAGCAACCTCCATGGGTAATTTAAGTGTGTCATTCTTATCTGTTCTGGAAATCATTAATGGTCCTGACATCAGCGAGAAGAGGTCTTTTGACTGAAACATTGGCGCTGGATGACGAGGTAGTCTGTTGGACCACGCCCATACGTTCACTTTTTAAAGCACCTCTATCGTTTGACAACTTCTCTGTGGGATATAACGCAGTTTTTATCCGAGATAATTATTTATAGATATGAAATTGAGGCTTACTGAAAAGTAGTTGAAAAAAGACTTTTTTGTTTTAAAACTTTAAATGTCGCAAAGTGCATTTAAAACGGTTTGTCGTGAACGTGTTATGAGACTAAAAAAGGGAAAAGGGACCGATCTCGATATCTCCCTGTCAAAACAACTCTCTCGTGTTGTACTTCACGTTAACAAAAATTTTAAAAAGACACATTCTGTCAAATTCCAGCTGACTATTCGCGTGAAGTTGGGAAAATATTTTCAAGTTATTCAAAATTACATAGAAATAGGACCATGGTTTCCGTCTCGTAGTCATCAGGTTTATTCATTACATAATGTAAATTCCTTTACAAAAAAAGGCAATAAGAGAGATCTTGGGATTTTATGACGGATTTATAGAATAAGGTTCATATTGAATATTAAAATAGTCGAATTAAGTTTGAAATGTGCCAAAACTCTACCCTTTACTGGGGGATGTAAAGGGAAAAACTGACCAAAGAGTGTATTAACTAAACACGCTTGTTTTGTCGGTCGATTCGTATGGTGATCAATGTTTCATCTTTTCCATTTGAGCGAGTATCTATCCTACAGATAATCATCCTTTGCGTTGTACATAACATATTATTATGCACATGTAGCTTAGCTCAATTTGGATGGTCTCAAATTTCCAGTGTGTTTGAAAGATGTCAAACTGTTTGAAAAACTTAATGACATCTCTGTTAATGTATATAGATTTGTTGGTAAAATAGCAGTGCCTGCTTTTGTCACAGAATACAGAAATAAAAAGCACCATGTAATTTGTTTCTGTACAGAAAACACTATTATCTGGTGAAAAACCCTTTGGCTCTTTCATCTGGTTTTTACCGCAGAAAAAATACAAACAGTATATTTGCAATTTTTGGCTTGCATATGTCAGATCTGATGCAAGATTGAAAACGCATTACGAGTATTGTTCAAAAGATGGCCACCGCTATGAAATGCCAAAAGATAATACCTACATGCAATTCGAAAATTTTGCTAGACAGTTTCCATGTCCGTTCGTTATATATGCAGACTTTGAAGCCCTAAGTTTAAAGCCGCAACTTTCTTTTCAAGAAAAAACAATTTTAATAAGAAAACACAAACCCGTACGTTTTTGCAGATTACAGTCTGTTCAGTTGAGGAGAAGCACACTACCTTTCCGTATTTGTACAGATGTGTGAGTTCGGTTTTGAAATTTTTCGAGTATTTAAAGCAAAAAGGATGGAAAATATTGCATATTTTGAACAATGTAAAACCAATGAAATTGGATACAAAGAGCAAAATCATGTTCAGAGATCATTGTACTCTTTGTCCAAAAATGTTGAATGACGACTTGACAAAAGTAAGAGATCACTGTCACATAACGGGAAAATATCGTTACGCTTTATGTTCCATACGCAATTTGACTCGTGCGAGTCTTAATCATATTAAGATTCCTGTAGTCCTTCATAAATCCGAAAAATATGACATGCACTTCCTCGTAAAGGAATTGCACAAAGTAGCAGGGGAACATCAAATAAAAGTTATTACTAGAAACAGTGAACGATATTTAAACATTGAAATCAGGAAAAAATGAGCACATTTCAGTAGAAGACTACGATCACGCGCGTCGTGTTTAACGGGATTTCAATTCTCAGAATCTTGGTGCATGTCAAATGGCTGAGAGATGTTTCGGCAGGTGGTTGGCAAGGTAGTTCCAATTTATCAATGGAATCTAAATATTGGTGACAGAATACATATTTCCTCAAAAGTTCATCAAATTGGTTTCCGTTTTGTATGTATTTATATGCAAAAACAAAAGACTCGCGACCTTATCTTAACAGATTTGAGACTAAATTTTCCAGACTTGCGGGAAGGAACTGGAAAGTGTCAATGAACTTGAAATTCCCGATTTCAATGCTCAAAAATCGTTCACTGTTTCTAGGAATAACTTTTATTTGATGTTCCTCTAGCCAATTACATCTATAATCCAGATTATGATGAAGTGTCCCCACGAGCTATTTTATGTAATTTGACTGTACCTCCCTTTATGGGATGACCATGTTGGAGAGTCTACCATATGCTCAGTTTTGTTGGTTAAGTTCAGATGAAATGAAACTTTTTAATGTCATGGAATTCCCCGATGAAAATGATGTCGGGTATCTGTTGCAAGTCGATTTAAAATATCCGGAGCATTTACATGATGATACTGCCAATCAATATTACCCTTTCGCTCCGGATAAAATAATGGTGAGCTGGGAAGAATTGTCTCCGACATCCTAAAGCATATGTCGAGACTTAAAATTGGGGCTTGGCACAAAGACACTAAAGTCGTACATCCGCCATTACAGGAATCTCAAGTTATATCTCAAGTTGGGCATGGAACTAATAAAGATTCAACGAGCTATATCATTCACACAAAAACCATGGATTAAGCCATTTGTGGGGTTTATTGCGGCAAAACGAAAATCAGCAAAAAGTTTGTTTGAAATACAATTCGTTAAGGATTTCAAAAACGTGACATATGGTAAAACTCTCCAGAACAGTAAACGTCAAACTTAAGTTAAACTGGTTACCAAAAAGATACCTTCCAACGATAAACTGGTTACCAAAAAGATACCTTACAACGATAATGCTCGACACAAACTTTTCACTTATTCAAAATCATAAAAAAACAATTAGTGCGATTTCAAATGAATAGAGCGATAGTACGTCTCAATCGACCTATTTATGTTGGTGACTGTAGCCTAGAGATAGGTAAGACCTTCATGTTTGATTTTCATTATAGTTTCATTAAGCGGAAATACGGAGATCAGGCAACATTATTACATACAGACACCGACTCCCTTACCTTTCAAATTTCCACTCTTGATCTATACGGGGACCTAGCAGATCATGCCAATATCTTCGATTTCACCAATTATCCGACAGGTCATTTTCTCCACAGACCGAAAAAAAAAAAAAAAAAAAAAGCTTGGCTGGTTTAAAGATGAAAGTGGTGGGGAACCAAAATTAGAATTCTATGGACTCAAATCTAAAATGTACTCATTCTACACATATAAAATGGCCGCAACTAAAACTGCAAAAGGAGTGAATAAGGCAACCTTAGATCAAATCAGTCACCAGGATATATGTTGATGCTTTGTTTGGTAATCCGGAAATGGAACACGATTTCCACTCCATTCAGAGTAAAAGTCATCAGTTGGCAATTGTTCATAAACGAAAACAAACAAACAAACAAACAAACGTTGTCTTGTTTGGTTGATTAGATGTTTGTTATACCTGATCGAATCAGCACTCTACCCATAGGTCATTAAAGTTGTCGGTCATCGACGGGAAAACTTCCTCCTCCATCTATGAAAAGGAATATATCTCCTTGAGATCAGTTCATGTTAAGTCCTATCTGCGACATACCGAGAGCCCATTGCAACATGCCGAAAAAAAGAATCGGTTATAACCAAACCTTCAAGGTTGGAAGATTGAGAGCAACAGTGAATTGCTTAAAGCAAAAACCTTACATCCATGTAAATGATGTATTTTAGGACAAGTCTGTCACTTTCTCCAAAACGGATTTTGTGCAGTTTATGAAAAAGATTAATACGATACGGAATTCTGAGTGAGTATGAACAAAAAGCTTCTGTCACAAAAAACGCAGGTGAACAAAAAACCCACTAAGATTGTTGATCCTCCTTCTGAATCCAGAGAAGAGGAAGACGATGTCGAAGAGTCTATGGATGATGATGATGATGATGATGATGATGATGATGATGATGATGATGATGATGATGATGATGATGATGATGATGATGATTAATAAGCAGTGAGTGCATATGTATATATAAAACTGAACTGTGTACAAACTAATTTAATTTCCTTCTTTTTTTAAAAAACAACAGTGCTTTTCACTTGGAAACTGGTATCATTTCTTATCTTGCAATGGATAATTATTATTCAATTGAAGGAAACATAGCCTCCGGATAGACTAAATGATTATCGAATTTTATCTAAAAACGAAAACAAAAAACTAGTGTTGGAACGATTCTAGAACCAGTGGGCCAATTTTCAAAATATAAAAAACATGATCCATTCAGTTTACTCTATCAGAATCTACTGCAAAATGCAGGCTTATCACAAATTCACATTACAAAAGTATCCAAACTATGTTATCAATCAGAACTGGAACAATTAAATTCTTGCGAAGCAATCTTGTGTGAAAGGTCATTGGCTTCTTTGCCTGTATTTTTGAAGACTCTCTTCGATAAAAACATAAATGATTTTGCCTGATTATTTAACAGATGAATGTGCAACGATGCCTTTGACTTTTCATCCTAAAGAAATAGTTTTCCTAAACACACCTATTCATTTGTGTTACGAACGAATGCTAAAAAGAGCACGTCCAGGAGAAAGCATGTGTTCATTCTACTATCTGAAGACTCTTGAGGAAAATTACATTGAATTTTGCATGAATTCCGCCAGCAAAATGGTCCACAGTCTGTATTTATATCGATGGATAATGACCTTGAAAGACTCGTGTCCTCTTTCATACAATTCTTTTAATGGCAATTTGATATAATTTCATTCCCAGATATGTGTAGACTGTTACTCTCAGCTTGTTCGGAGCAGCAGTTTTTTACCATCCCACTGAGATTAATCAGAAAATTGTGTTGAAATGACTCGATTCACAACAGTAACACACACGGCAACAAAAAGTGAACACAGTGAGTTGACGAAACAAGATTTCCTGTTACATGATCATACACTAGACCACTTTTAATCCGAATCGCATCAAACAACAGCACCACATATCTTGATACTCTTCCAAGTTGCCAAAGTTAATGTCAGTCTTCAATGTTTGCATTACGTCTGGATTGAAACCAGACAGGGCTGTCGTGAAGCCTGTTTATTTTCGTAAGGTGGTTTCATGAGGCAAACAAAGGAATTGGGAGCCTCGTATTAGCCTATATGCAGATGGGCTCTTGGAATGTAGTGCCAGACACCACTTTACGGTGATTGGATGCCAACGGTATCCATTCTTTGACTTGGCTGCAAGCCATTTCATTTGATACTCCCTCAAGAGACCCATCTGGGACTTTGGATGAACATTTCGTATAATATTTGGGTGCTCCGTGGCTGCTTGCTGTGATTTATGTTCCTTTTCTTCATGTTGTTCAATACTTTGTTTCAGCTTTTCCTCCAAAGTTTTACATTTGCGTTTGAGATTCTGTCTCTCAGTCTGTACAGTGACCAGTTTCTCCACAAATTTGTCTCTGTGTAAATAGTCATTTATTGTGTGTGAGGAAACACATTGTGGCAAATGTATCCCCTGACATGTTCGTGTCTCTATTCAGTTCAAAGTGTTGCGGTATATTCTGCAGATATTCCTGCTTTGTGAGACAATAACATGCATTTCATGTGGCGCACAACTCCTGTGCTACTAAACCCACTCGCTTCGTATGATACGACGTCCTTGCTAGGTGACAAAATCAAGGCTGGGCTATCTGGAGACCTTGACCTACACAAATTCGAAAACCCAATATTTCCACTGCAGATGAACTTGGTATCTAAATGCAAAAGCACATCTTTGATGTTGTAAGATGGTAAGTGGGATGTGTCAAAATCCTGTCCGTGTATTTAACTGTTAAGTTATCTGAATCATAGACACGGACCCTCATGTGCAATTTTACATCTGTAGATAACTTTACCAAATATATGAACCCTTCACCATTCTGTTGAAGAAAACCAAGTTTTTTCAAAAACTGCTGGTCAATATTCAATTCCAGGTGTGAATCACTGGCTCCCATTAATGGCACCGAAACAAGTCTTGCACTGGTTCCCCGCTGATGACCCGATTTTATAAAGGGCTAATAATGCTCAAAACTTTCTTCTAAATTTCAAATTATATGAATATGATTTGTTCCTTTATAAATTAATTTGCTATTATGATTTAGCACTATGCAGTTTTTCAGTGAATGGTACGGAATAGGACTTTGCTCCTAGAATAACGGACTTGATAGTGTTCAAACGGTACATGGGCATATTGAAGGCTTGGATTTTATTGATTGATTGATTTTATTTGCTCCTAGTCATACAGAAAAATAATAAATACATAATTAAAATACTCACAAGGCCAATTGAAAAAAATACGTGACAAAAGCTAATAAATATATGACACTTAATATGCTTTGTAAATATGACATCTGACATGTAAAGATGAGCATTCGCGATTATAGATAGATAGATAGATAGATAGATAGATAGATAGATAGATAGATAGATAGATAGATAGATAGATAGATAGATAGATAGATAGATGTTACTACCACTAGTCGGAAAATATGATGAAAATACTGCTTCATCAACGTGGAGTACCCAATGTTATCACCAAAGGCCAAAACACTGCATTATCGTCCATTGAAACCGTAAGACAAATTCGTGCATTTGACGCCGTTTTTCACACACGGAAGACACCGGAACACATTTACGCTTATTGCATGTTCAAATATTAACGCCATTTTCATTGAATAAATTGAAATTTCGAACGGAACTCATTGGGTTTGTTTTTTAACTATTTATGAACATTTGGTCTATCAAAGTATGCTAAAATTGACTTACGTGATCAAGAATTCCATAAACAATCAGGTTCTAATCATCTGATCTTCAAGCAGTTTGAAGGCTTAGATACGTTTTCTTCGCCGGAAAAAAACCCGTTGAGTACGCATGTTGGGCTTTAAAATGCATGGTACCGGTATTGCCTCAGTGCCCGCCAGATGGCGCGGTTCGCTTCAGCCTGGACAGCTTCACTGAGAAGCTCAGTGACACCTCTATCAGATAATACTTGGGCCGCAGCTGAAGCAGAAACCGCGGGTGGTCAAAACTGTGCATTGGCAGTGCTCAGTCCTCGTTTATATCCCATGTGATAAACATAATAACTTTGTTTTAAAATAGTAAGTTACACAATATAGATAGAAATATTCCACTCGGGCCAGCATATGGTGACTCTGTGTCAAGGTTAATTGCCTTCGCGAGATTATGTAATGGTTTTGACAACGTTGACTCCCGTCCTTACTGCTTTTTCAAAAATTAGCTTTATGTAATAGACCCCAATAGTTCTGTGATTGAAAAAGGTAAGCTTTTGCACAATGTACAGTCTGTAAGCATTCGCTATTTTAATGTATATAGGATATTGCGGTTTGACGGGCAAATAGGGCTGTTTTCTCATCTTCGAGACTCCACAAGAATGTTCTAAAGCAGTGGTGCCTGTGGGAAAAAACGAAGTCAAAATGGTAGCATCTGTCGTGCTTGGGGCCTTAAGGGATACAATTGCAGATGTACAAATAAATGCACAGGTATAGGCTGAGAGTAGTGGTCCGGAGTTCACAAGCCCTGGCTAAAGCAAAGATTAGTGGCTGATAATATGCCAATGTCAGTTGGTTCATGTTTATTTAGTACTTGAGCAAAGAATTTGACACACAGGTTAATGGATTCCTGTCTTGACAATGTAACCTCAGTTAGCAACCTTTAACGGTACAGGTGGTGTCCTAAGGTACATGGTGTGATCAGCTCAATAGTTGAGGCATTGAAACGTGAACAGAATTCTGATGCCATTGCAAATGCGCTGTTAGTTTACGTCGTTAGAAGGTCGATTTGCACGATGTCCGTTAGCTAAAGATCTGGCAGAATGGCTGTTAAATAAACATCAGGGGATATGACTGTTGTCCAAATGTCAAGTGTAATCGTTGTTTTCTAAACATCATGTACAATGGCTTTTTTCCTAAACATCAACCACCACGGCTGTTATCTTTCTAGTGTGTAGTCAATTATTGGCTGGTTCTCACCTGAATTTAACTATAACGTTTATGACCTGAATTCATATACAAGATTGCAAGTCTTTAAAAAATGATAAAAAAAAGTCTTTTCTGTAACCCCTCCCCCCACCCACCCATTGGATGTAACAGGTGCAAATTCAAAACATTTTTATGTGGACAAAATATAACTTTGGACAGTTGTATAATAAGGCAGTGTTAAATGTATGACACATTTCATATATACTTCAGTTGATTGTTGCTAATGTAAATTGAATGTTGATTTGCTGCCGCTAATGGAATAAGTTTTTGGAATCTGCAGCCGTAGGGTAGTGTTCCAAAAGTTATGGAATCCTGTGATATTGAACGGGTACTGCAAAAACTTGGAATTAAATTCATTGTTGGAAGATACGTTTCTTTCTTATCACCTGTTGTCACTGGCACTTAATAATTAGTTTGGCACATTGTACGTAAATATTTCCTAAAGTTCCAGGAGGATTTCGTGTTAAATATTAAATTTTATGCGTAATCTGGTTTGTGCAGATATTTAGATTGCCTTACTTCATAACTTGAATTTCTTATTACCGCTTCTGTTTCAGCTCTTTACCAGTTTGTTTTCAATGTATTAGTTGCAGTTATCATTTTTTATATATTTGTGGTTTTAATTTTCAGATAATGCTATGCCCTGAGTGTAACGTATGGATATGTTTAATTTCCCGATTTTATTGTATGACACAGGTGGAAATAAAAATCCATGTGCCCAAAATGCTTGTGAAAACGGTGGAGGTTGCTTTGTTTTATGGCATTCGGAGGACGCCCACTGTTCATGTCCACCAGGTTTTTATGGACAAAGATGTGAATGTGAGTAGTCCGCACTGGGTTGAAACGTGTTTCGTTAGATTTCAGTGTGTTTTGGGGTAATGCTGCAAAACAAGTCTGTTACATAATTATTCTGTGAAGCATTTATCTCAGTAAATGATTTACTAGCACCCAGTAAAACTGCGACATACGTTGTACAGTCTCATCTATTTGACGCACCACTTACCATAATGCATGTGAACAAGGCCGAGTTCACCCAACAGTCTTACCTTTTTATGTTTTACTTACACAGAACGGATTCCCATAGGTATACCTCAAAATACCAGAGGTGAAACACCACCGTGAATGCCAAAAAAGCTTTATTGTGACCATTGTAACTGTCACGGCTCTCCACATTTTCAGCTTTTTCATAATGTAGACACGAAACCTATCAATAATTTATACTTGTGTGCACAGACATATTAAATTTTGTAATTGTGAATGTTTAAAAGTCAAATATAATACAAATGTGGTCTGCAGACCAGCTCGATACTGAAGAGTCTATTTGATGTAGCCAAAATACTGTAATTGATACTTATCCTTAAAATGAAAGGTACAGACCCCGCCCCACATATGTTCTTAAATTAGATGGCAGGATACAATAAGATATAATTGCTGTATTTCTCTTGCTTCATTTTAACACGTTTGCAAGTTAAGCATCATTTGTTTCTATTTTGATCTTTTGAATATCTAAAACACTGCATAGTACCAGCAGGGTGAATCCAGGCTTCTGCAAGTAAATTTACCCCCTTTGCCTTAAGCCAGCCAAACCTCGCTGGTACTGCTCCTTTTTTTTTTGGGGGGGGGGGGGATTAATTTCTACAATAATGAAAAAAAAACAAGTTAAATGAAAATTATAGATTCGATCTATCAAGATAAAATGCCCTAGGTCAAGAGATGTCTCGGTGTAGTTTGGTCGTTAAGCACCCAATCACCGTCGAGGGCAGCTGTTGACTCGGTCATAAGTCAAAGAGGAAACCATGAACGTCCAAATACCCCATAGTCCAAGCAGTGTGACCTGTCACACCAAAGGTGAAATTTGCAATGTTGAAACTATCCCAGCTATTCGATGCATTGCCTGTTAAACCATCAGGCAGAAAATGTCCAATTTACAAAGTGTTCATATTGAATTTAAAAATGAAAAGAATCAAATCGAGATGCTAATCATAGGAATTGGCCATAGCAAAGTAAAATTGGGTGCACATTACCACATTTAGCGATGGAATGCATGGAGATAAGTTGTTTTGTTCCGTGAAAGTGATCCGTGGAAGAGGAGAAATTCAAACAGAGACTGAGATCGCCAGTGTGTTTAAAGGAGGGATCAGCTTGCAGGCTTCCAAGCCCATAACCATTTGGCAAATATTGGTTTCAAAAGGTAATCACGGAAGATGATCTGTTTTGCAGATGTGAACAGTGATAGCTATAGAGGTCAACGTTCCGCTAGGTGAATTTCGATATGAGCATGCAGCAAAAAGTGTGGATTTAAATGTTTTTTTTTCAGTTTGTCAATATAAATTCTACAGTGCATGGCTTTCACGGTCTATTTCCAGTTTAATTGCCATACTTTCTACCATATAATGGCACATGCTCCCATACAATCTTTGCTGTGGACACGTAACATGGGAGTTTTAGCAATATTTAGTTAAGCTGTTGAACACAACATATGGAATATGTATGCATATTGAACTCACCTGCACAAATTCGCCACACTACGTTTCAGAACACACACTTAACCATTAGCTATGACAACGCAAATCAACATATTCATGCACACTGTACTAAGCTTATGATGTAACTTTATATATATATATATATATATATATATATATATATATATATATATATATATATATATATATATATATATATATATATATATATATATATATATATATATATAATTTGTCTGATACATGATTCAATAAAGATACTAGAACATACTTATTTAGTCTATGAATTTGTTTTACCTAAATTTCTTTAGCGATCAGTTTGAATATCATCTGCTGCAACTAATTGTGTTGTGGAACTGTTTGCTTTCACAAAATTCTTTGTACCGAAAAAGCAGTGAAAATAACGTATCCCCACTGAACAACTTTATTTGTACCTCCATCTGAGGCAAAATAAACTTACCTTTAGTTTTGCATTTTACCAGGTTGTACAGTTGTATGAACACGGAATGCCTACCATCATTCAGAAGAAACAAGGACAATGACAATGAAATACTACTGGTCTACAGCAAATGAACAAAGCTGCTTTCCCTCACTAAATTAAAAAAAATGCAAAATATATATGTTTAGTCTTCAGTGGATAGGTTTCGAATATTTTGGTCCTATCAACTATCAGTCCTTGCACAACAATGACAAATTTTGCAATTTGAAAATGAAGCTTATAGATGTAATTAAGAAAACAAACAAATTATGCACTTTGATAAGCACTATATAAGCAGTTATCATTAAAACACACGCACGAGTATTTTGCATGAAGGTATTTCTACGTGTCTGATCTCAGAGCGTCACCATCAGGTGAGTTTTATTTAGGTTGGGACAGTTACGTTTTGGAGGTTTTTTGCCACAGTATGGTAAAGGTTTTAAAAAATGGATACATCTCACTGTTTGTTCGTTTCTTGCTTGTCATTACTGTTCCAACGTTGCTTTTAATCTCGATGTGATAGTTTTTACAGTTGTAGATACACTCAAGCAGTTATACAGGCTTGGAGATTCAGGCACCATTTTTAGGATTTAGTCACCTTCAACAAATAGCCGCTGTGCCTCCACTGCTCATTTTTTTGCATAATATGTCTGGATAACTTCCGTCAATATTGCAGATTTAGGGGTACCTTGACATCAGTATCTTTTATATTTGGTAATCGTGTTTGTTGATATTCTTAAGGTAGTTGTGTCTTTTGAAAAGGATGCTGCACATTGCATTAATATTCACCGAACCAGAAAAACTAATGTATGGTAACAGTGTTACCTCCATAAAGCTTCATCCTGACGCAAATATTGTGATCTGTTAGCCGTATCGCTTATACATATGGACCATGAGAAAGTCAGTCAAGCGTTTTTGCACAGTCCCTATGTGAAACCATGGCTGAAACTGGAGCAGAAACTGTGTAATAGTGTCATAAATTTTTTAATAAATTTCAAAGATACAGTTTATTTAACGTATTTTTGGCAGCCAATTGTAAGGTGTCTCACTTTCATAATGGCATTTGACCACGCTTTTAAATTTTGAACATTTAGACACTTCAACATATAGGTTTATAAGGGCTTGTACTTTCTCAGCCTCGGTGAGGTATATGGTATCTTTGGCTTACTTATTGACTCTAATCATCAGCTCCACTTTAGCAGCTTGTTACCCAACTTGTAACTGACCCTTGATCTCTCAGTGACTACATGTCAAACACACCAAGCTTCAGTCTTCACCACAGCTTGTGTCTGTCTATCTGTTGACCTTATCCTTGCAGAAAAATGTTGACATTCACAAATGACGACATCAAAAGCATGCTGACCAACATATTTGCCATGCAGAATAATGCACGCATCTAATGACAAACCTGATGTTGCCTGTACTAATGACTTCATCTAATACATTTTGAACAAAATCACGGCCATGAAGCATATCATTTAGAGTCGGCTCAGGCCAAAAGTGACTGACTTCTTGGCAGCAACATGTATCTTCTGGTAAGTGACACCAACGAATAGTCATTGAGACTGAGGAAATAGCAACCCCAAGGTACATGTTGCAAGGGTCCAATCGCGCAAAAATTGTTAAGTTATTATAACAAACTCTATGTTAACTTGGCCAACTGCCACATTTTCTTTGGTGCAGAAAACCAGTCAATTTTTATTCGTACCTTTTTTGTATCTATCATCACACCCAACATTTGATTATATTATGTGTCATTTTCATTAACTGTTTTGTATTATGTAACTTGTTATTGAACATGTTTCTTTCCTTTGTTCATGTGATGGGGCTGTAGACTTGATTACTTTCAGTATTGCAGATTTTGTTTGAAGTGTTTACAGATTATTGTCTAGAACACGTATTACATCGCTATCTGATTATGCAGGTTTCACATTCTATTATATTTACTTTGTCAGAGTATTAAGAGTTTCAGCTATGTTTTTGCCCATTAATTGAAACCATCGTACAGTATTTGTAATTTTTGTCTGGAAATTGCTTATTGTTGACAAGTTTCACAAGTTTTTATTGCAGTCCAATTTCAGTTTAAAATATGTTGACATATGTGTGAACATTAGATAAATAGTCAACAATTGAGTTATAAATATATATATATATATGTAAAAGTAGGCACGCAGCGCCCTGGGCGACCTCCGGCCAGGCTAATAACAGTAATGCTTTACACCCGAATTAAAAAGGCATAACAGTTTCAAATATATGTGGTAAACTGTTCTTCCTGAAAGAGTAGATGAATTTCACATTACGGATATGCTGGGGGGATAGAGTTCTACATTGACGAACCAATATTAGAAAGGGATTGTTTATGGTTCATGTTAATATGAGGATACCTTGACTGAAGGACGCAGCATTCTATGTAGGGACTTCTGTAAGAGGATTAAAGAACTGACACTTTTTTGGGGGGGGTGTCCTAATTTCAAATTTTCCAGGGAAGCATGAACCAGTTATCATGGAGCCTCTGTTTGACACCATTCACAGGTGTCCACCATATTCGTGATGTGAGGTCTAGGAGGCCAACCTAATATTATCCTCATGACGCGACTCTGGATCCATTGGAGACGGTTCAATTCATATTTCTGAAGTAAAACAGTACTACGGTAGTCAAAATGATGGAAAATTAATGCATTGTGTAAAGTTAACATGGCATTTAAAGGCAGGAATTTTGCTGCACTAAAGAAAATACCAAGGTACTCAAAATTATGCACATGCTCAATGTTTTTTTTTTTTTTTTTTTTTTTTTTTTTTTTTTTTTTTTTTTGTTTTTTTGTTTTGTTTTTTTTTTTTTTTTTGTTTGTTTTTTTTTTTTTTTGGTCCAAAGTCAAGTGCAGATTGTGTTGTTTTTTCTTAAAAGTGATCAGCATACAATTTGTTTTTCTAAAGTTTAGGCTGAGCTTGTTGGCTCGAAACCAGGTTGCTATTAGCTGGAGATCTTTATTCAAAGCCTTGTTATGGAGTCAGGATCGGGTCCAGCAAAATAAACGATGGTATCATCAGCATATATGCTGACTGTACATTGGCTGAAACTACTGCAAATGTCATTTACATATTCTATAAAAAGTAAAGATCCTAAAATCGAACCTTGGGAGACATCAGTACTGATCAGCATTGGATCAGAGAGGTTATCACTCATGCATGCAATCTACCTCCTGGCTGTAACATAGTCCCTAAACCAGTGCTGAGCAAAACCTTTGAAACCATAGTATTTGAGCTTTAGCAAGAGTATTACATAGTCTACAGTGTCAAAAGCCTTTTTTAAGATCGAGTGCAATCAGGCTAATATAGTTTCTCTTTTTGATTTCATTGTACACAGATTCAATAAAACCATGTAAGCTAGTCTGGGTAGAATGCTTTGGCCGGAAACCTGATTGCTGGGTACATAGAATATTGTTGTTGGCACAGAAAGTATAGATATGGTTATGTATAGTTCGTTCCAATGACTTAGAAATGACTGGCAAAATGGAAATTGGCCTGTAGCTTCCAGGATCAGTTTTGGCAACCTATTGGGCTTAACATGGTATCAGTCCTGCTGCATTCGACACTCATTAAATATGGACTCATATTATATAAATTCCTTATCAGCCTAAGCGTTGGAATAATATTCATTTTTTTTACCAATCTTTATTATAAGTAAGCTACACCAGTGGTCCACAACAGTA
The DNA here is from genome assembly GCA_964020975.1 of Hermodice carunculata. Classification (NCBI taxonomy): domain Eukaryota; kingdom Metazoa; phylum Annelida; class Polychaeta; order Eunicida; family Amphinomidae; genus Hermodice; species Hermodice carunculata. Next base: position 37,344,500 of record OZ026616.1, read on the forward strand.
AACTAAGTCCTTTGTCACTTCATCTATTGCCGAATATCCATTGGTCGTATATGACAGAGTTGTATTATTGATTTCTGGTTTTACTCTTTGCAGAACTGTTTTCTTGTTATTATTGGATATACTCTATATTGTTATGTCAACACATTATTGGTGAAATTTATCTTCTAATCCTTACGGCGTCAGATACATTTTAAGTGCCCATTCATTTTGTTTTATGTCCAGCCATTTCGGACACATTTCAGTCATTTATAAGTCATTCTCTCATTTCTTTTTTTGTTTGGATATTTGTTTGTTTATATGTTGTGTATGCACTAGTGCATTAACTTAGGGGAAAAGAACGGGTCCTGGGACCCGCAAATAAACTATATTTAATACCCGGAACCAAGATACCCGGGTACCCGCGGCAAAAAGCCCTTACTGAAATGAAACACACAAATTATTCAGGTACAGTATAAGAATTCCACCATTTGACATGTTGCCTATTCTTGAGACAAAAAAACATAAAGAACATTACATGTACGTATTTACATGTATTTCTAGCTCTTTAATTGTTAATTCAGATTCAGGAAAACCAGCATTTGTGTCGTTTCTGCACCCGTGTGTGTGTGTGTGTGTGTGTGTGTGTGTGTGTGTGTGTGTGTGTGTGTGTGTGTGTGTGTTCCCACAAGCTGAGAACACTCGCTCGCAGGGCATGCTGGTAGCAGACGTTCCTAATGTGCAAGTTGCATGTACATCTTTTTTTTCAAAATTTTTCCACACAATGCTCAGTGCACGCTTTGGCTTGCAGCCATGTTGACATAGAAAGGATAAAAATGTGTGATCCACGACCCAATATCTAAGGGACAAAAAACGGATTTTTAACCAATCAATTAAAATAAACTTGTACTGGAAACGGCAACATAACCATCTCAGGCGCGCTAAGATGGAAACGAAGATCGGCATTGAAAAAAGCAGAAATACACAAAGATCTGTATTTTGTTTATTTATATCGAAAGTATTCGGGTACTAAAAATTGGATTCGGGACCCCGGGGGGGGGGGCGATTACTAGGGTCCCGAGTCAATGCCCTAGTATATACACCTTCATTATCGCTGCTTATCCACGTAGACTATGAAAGCAGCTGATCGTTGTGTACATCTCTCACTGTGCAGGTAAAACGTGATCCGTTTTAGTTACAACATACTGGTGGTTCTACCAATGCGTTTACTTTTACCTGGGAACATTCATATTAACCAAGGACCCACCGGTGACCTTCGTGATATCACCCTTTGTCATCTTAAAGTCCGTAGTTTATCTACAGACAAACTAAGATGCATTAAAAGTGACATAGTCCGCGATTTTTTCATTATTTTCTTTTCGGAGACATTTCTTTCTGTCTCTATATCTGATGACGAATTTAATGTACTTGGCTATTATAATATTATACGAGAGGATCGCCCTAATGCCGTTGGGGGTGGAATGGCGGTGTGCGCATCTTTATCACTTGCAATTGCTATTGTGGACAGAAATAAGTCTTCACAACAATAAATTTTTATTTGCAGTTGTCTATAGACCCCCAGCTACACCTGTTTCCTTCTGGGACAAGTTACAGGATAGTATTGATCTTGCCAAAAAACAATAACATACAAAACATTATTTTTAACAGGTGACTTACATTCTGACTTCAGTACTGCTTTTAGTACCAGATTAAGACAGTTCTGCCTGGCAAATGTTCTTTCACTGCCTATCAATGAACCAACTCGAATTACACAGACCACATCTACCTCTTTACCAAATAATTTCTAATATACTGAATTTTGTTTCAAATCCTTGTGACCTATTACCTAATTGCGACCATTCGATTTTAGCTGTTAATATACTTCTTCGGCGTAAAAAAGAGTCGCCTTTCACAAGAAATGTCTGACAATATAAAAAGGCGAAGTATGATGAATTTAGAATCACCTTCATCATTTAATTTGAATGGTTGTTTTAAATTTGATAACATCGATGAATGTTGTAAAAATTGGACTGCGTCGTTTCTTATAACTGCAAACCACACTACTCCTTATAAACCAATAACGGTTCGTCCCTTTGATCTCCTCTGGTACAGTTCTGGGCTCCGCTGTGAGAAGCGGACAGTCATTCGAGCATACGAAATGGCAAAAGAAAGGAAAGATGACGCACAGGCATGGAGTACATACATTAAAATTCACAATCAGTAACAGGAATAATTAAAAAGTGCTTAAAAAAAAACTATAATTGCGAGCTTAGTTCTTCTCTAAAAAGTGCCAAGCATAAGAACAAAGCTTATGAATCGTTATAAATTTCGCATTTTTTACTTCCTTACTACATGAAAACCGCCATGTTACTGAAAGTCTATCCAATGCTGAATTATTTGATCAATTATTTCTGAGCCAAAGTAGTCTTGACACTTCCAGGGTCCCCGTGCTCCCTACTATAGGTCTCCCCACAAATATTCTTGAGTCCATTCAAATCACCAAAACGAAGTTCTTGATAATTATATAATAAAAAGTTTCGATATCGCAGAGGCCACCGGTCCGGATAAAATCAACGCTCGTCTCTGAAAAGAAGCAGCGCCATCTATTTGTGTGTAACTCACTAAATAATTCAATCTTACAGCTTCAAGCTTTTTACAGCTTGTGCAGTCAAGTACATGTCCCTCCTTTATATAAAAAGGGTGACCCTACTTTCTGTGGCAATTATCCTATTATTTCTATAAGCTGTATCGGTTCAATACTTGAAGAAGTCATTTTTGAGCATGTCTTTAATTTCAACAGGAATAATTTAATTTTGTCTGCTAACCTGTCCGGTTTAATGTCTTGCGACTCGACAGTCAACCAGTTTCTTTCCCTGTATCATGAACTCTGCCTTGCAACCGATCTACAGAAAGAAGTGCGAATTGTTTTTCTTGATATAAGCAAAGCATTTGATCGTTTAATGGCCAACAGTGCGTCGTAATGAATGACCAGGCATCTGACTGGGGCACCACAAATGCTAGTGCCGCAGAGGGCTCTGAGCTTGGTCCTCTTTTATTTTTGATATTCAAAAAATATATTTTGGATACTGTCCAGTCAAACATAAAACTGTTTGCAGATGACATTACCTAGCTTCTTTCTGTTGATAATCCAAATTTAACGGCAGCCATGATAAACAATAATCTTTCTTCTATTGAATCTTGTTTTTTTTTTATTGGTTGGTAACTTTTAATGCCCTAAAAACAGATGCTATGTCAGTTTCTCGAAAACAGAACACTAAGATACTATATATTGAAAGACCATCACACATGGGTGACATTAAAGAGATATATTCAAGATCGCATGGCACTTTAGTTAGTTGCACTGTTGTCCATGGTATCACGAAAATTATTTCAACTTCAACTTTAATGTTGCATGTTTTCATGGTCCTCTGTTAGGCAAAAATGAGATACAGATGCTTGGTCTTGACCTAAAGCCCATGTCATATGACTACTTTGGTGAAATAAGTATTTTCAGGTTTAGCATGAAAAGCCATTGCCACTGTTTTGAGTGCTTAGTAGTTGAGAACTATTGACCCGGCACGTAGATATTTACACATGATGACCCAATTCCGTTGGTCACACGACCAATGCAATGTGTACATCCACAGTCAGCTAAGCACAGGTCTGTCAGAATCCTCCAGTTTATCAGATTGTGCCCAAAATCATTTTAATGTTGGTTTTGAATTGACCATAGTGATGATGATAATAATTTTATCTCGGTGGTAGATAGCTCTGTCATGGACACGGATTGTTTAGAGGTAATGCTTGATAACATAATATTAACAGGGAACAGGTATTTACGTAAAAATTGGGGATCACTAATTTTAAGACTATGCATTTAAATGGACATTTTCGTATCAGGAGAGATGCGCATGTATGGTAAATATGCAATGCTTGTGATTTTGCTGCTTTAATTCATGTTTATAAAGCCAACAATATAGCGGGTGTTTCAGGGTTCTGAAAATATGATACATGCGACCATTATTCACGATCTTAAGAATCGAAGACTAGAACCCGTGGTTTCCTCCGTTTTTTCAATTGCAATTGGAACGATATTGATCGTGAACCACGTCTGTTTCGATTATCTTTATTTGGATTTGGTTGTTCGGTTCATGTCAGGCTCTGTGGTTTATATTTTTATTGTTTTATCTGAAACAGCACACTCACCTCAGTTGATTACTATCACTTCCAGTCCAAACAGCTAAGCTTTTAAATAAATTCGGTATTTTCGGACCGCACCGCTTCCAAAAACGTTGGTTTGAAGGAGGACTGCCCGTAAGTTAACACAGCTACCAAATTGCACAGTAGACAATTCGACTGCCAGATCACAGAGCTGCATTCTTTTCCCCTCTTTGACCAGTTATAGGCAGTATTGAAAGTATCAATACGTAAATACTGTTGGCATACGTGTAAAAAAGTCTTATATATACATATTGAGTTACACGTGTTTGAGTATATGCCACTAATACCGCAACAAAACCCTCAAGTGAAGTGTGCAAATATTGAATGAACTAAGTCTAATGTAAATGCATATCATCATCATCATCATCATCATCATCATCATCATCATCATCATCGTCGTCGTCGTCGTCGTCGTCATCATCATCATTGTCCTCGTCGTCATAATCAATATTACCTTTACAAATTACACCTGAGTATACTCAACAATTATCAAAAGCAACAAGAGTTACATTTACAATACGATAAATTTTATTAAAGTACATGCCATGAAGATAGAATTGTCGTTGTATTTACATATTATTTATATGTGAGTCATCACATATTGCACAAACTTTTCAAGGAAGTCACTCGATGGGAGCCCCGGGAAACATCACACCATGATTCATAGCGCTCTGCAAACACCTCTATCCGGGTAGGCAAAACGTACCTGGGAAAGATCTATTACCAGTTCAAAGCAACCGTCAATCATGGTACGACGAGATTTTGATACAAAGTCCTTTGGATCAGCTTGCGACAAAGACAAAAAGATCTATGTATAATTCATATCATTTTGGGACGGCTAACAAGATTTGCATGGTTTAGTCAAAAGACGGAAGTACTGGTATCATTGTAGCTATTTGTGGGGATTCCGTTTTAGATAAACATGCAAATGTCACGCATGCACCAGTACATCATGAAGGCAACAGTTACCCCCCCCCCCCTTCCTCTATCTCATCATCTACAAACCTTAGACTGAATTAGTACTATCTGGACTTTGATACTCCATATGGACATCCCCCCTTCCACTTTTTTCATTTCGCAAGCAGCATTAGCATACAAATTATACATATGCAGCAGTATATATAAATAGGCGTTTTTGCTTCGGATAAACAAATATAAAAATCCTGGAAATTAATCTCATAAACTTAGATCTGTTGTAGAATGCAGTACTACAAGTGGACGTCGCCACTAGTAATTAGTTTAGATAAATTATTTTGGACATGGCAAACGTCAAAATATATATTTTCACATGTATTTCACTTGCAGTGAAGATCATATACCTGAAGATCATCTGATCTGATATCGGCTGCCGTAGTACGTATGAACGCGTGTGAGTCACAATTGTAGCGTTTGTGTCACAGATTAACATTTTTTTTCCTTAACGCAACGGGTCAACCTTTGATTGAATCAAAACTCACTGGAAGACAATAAAATCGACATCTACAGGTGATTATCATATGATGACTTCCACAAAGAGCATAAAGTCTTGATCCGTTGTCACATGACAAAACACACAACCAGCTGTATCGCCATCCTAGCTCAAGCACACTGACTGAATGTGTGGAAGACAATTAATTCTATTAGTGATATATCTAAGGATGTTATGTCCCACTGTCTGGTTGGTGTGTTACTGTATCCCTTGATCTCACTGGCGAGTTAAGTTATACCTGCAACAAAACACACAAAAGCAAATTGAACAATGTTTCGAACAAAACCTTCACTTTGTTAATTTTGCGGCTCGCTAATTTGTTTTGGAGTAATGTGGGTTGCTGTTTAATATTTGATGAGGCATTCTAGGCTTCCTATCATTTTTGTCATTTTCTCTTTTTTCTTCTATTGTGTCTTTTGAAAGCTATGTAATTATATTCGTATATCATATGCTAATGTCATTTCCGAATTTTTGCCAGATGGTTTCTTGCTCGCTACAGTTTTAAATCCTTTAAAAATACAAATGATGGATTGCTATCATACTCTTGGCGAGAGACAATCAGCTCCACTTAAGTGACAGCTGTTCACAAAGACACATCTTCAATATTCTATGGATTGGAATGGCCAGGGCACGAAAAGATCAAGCTAATTTTGCACTTTATGGATTAGTACCTTCAGCGCCTAGAAGTGCGTGACACAAGCAAAATACACAAATGCATTGACCGTGCACAAAAGACTAGAAAACATATATTACAGAACAAACAATACAATATACCAGGCTTTATCAAATTAGTACAGATATGTGCACAAGAACAACTCTATTGTGCGTGATAGTTTGTGGACCAACCAAGCACAGCTGCCTCAACCAGGGGAGTTTGATTTGTAGCTTGTGTCTGCAGATGTTCTCTCCATAACCTTTTTCGGGCTTGACTTTGGTTATTATTGTTGGGCTACTGCCATATACGCATATAGTTATAAAAGACTAAATAGTTCAAAAGTAGACCCATTGTGATCACGTGCAGCTTAAGTGGGGTGTGGTGTGCTTGAGATTGGTTTTGCTTTGGATAGATAGATAGATAGATAGATAGATAGATAGATAGATAGATAGATAGATAGATAGATAGATAGATAGATAGATAGATAGATAGATAGATAGATAGATAGATAGATAGATAGATAGATAGATAGATAGATAGATAGATAGATAGATAGATAGATAGATAGATAGATAGATAGATAGATAGATAGATACTTTAAGAGACAGCTTTACCATTAATCACCGACCGCCTCCTAAGTCTGTGATTTCGGAGCATGCGAGAAGGTGCAAGTACAAACGAAGCCTCTACGTACTGTTAAGGTCAAAAGGTTTGACACCAAACAACCCGTATGCATCTTCAGTATGAGACAATATTACAATTTGAAGAAAAAAGTCCTCGTGTCCAGCGTGTAAAATAATGAAACCACAACTATGAAAAAAGTCATGGTTCACGACGTACCGTGCACGCTAAAAACAATATTCTTCTGAGAGATATCATTTTCATGATACAAAATAAATTAACGAATAGCCGGATTCATCAGAATCTACCTTGATAGTACACAATGCCATAAGCTACAGTTTCTTGTGTCTTTAGCTAAATTTACGTTTGCCGTAAACTCTTTCACTGCCAGGTTTTGGACTGAGTCAACGGCTTTCATCTGCGCGTTTTTTGGCGCAATGTAACCAAAGCGGGCAGGGGAGACCTATTTACCTAAACAATTATAGTCTCTGGAGCTATGCTGGTATTTGGATGAAAAGCCTTTTCAAAAGACCCATGAATGTACTGCCCTTATTATAATTGAGAGCAGTTGGCCTTAGGTGGTTCGGTTTTAGTAGCAGCTGGCATTGGACCAGGTAAAACAATGCTGTAACAAAAATACGGACATATTCTAACAACTGCTTCCCCAATCACATGATCACATTTCACAACGCAATGGCATAGAGATTAGCAATGTTTACAATTTGTTTTTGACTTGATATATGATCAAGTGTTTGGTCATACATGCAGAGATATATCATGAAGGTGCTCATACTGTAGACATCGGTGTTATTTTTCGGCAGATCATGCAGAGAGATAACATTCGCTAAAAAAAAACTACTTCAAAGCGTCCAACAGGACTGTGACGACATGCATTAAATGCGTTTCCTACTAGAAAAGCAATATTCGTGGTCTACTGAACTACAGCTGCAATGCTGACATGAGTGTGTATCTGGCCTTGGCAAGTCTCTGGTTCGAGGACAATGTGGCCGTTTGCTTCTTCCCGTTTGAGTAGAACGTTTATTGGTAAGAATTAACTGAACTGTCTCGATTGGGCATTTTGATTTTGTCTTCAGTTGCGACAGGCAGGTACTGTTTCTTCTCAAACGCACCGTATGTTAAATTATACCATTGTCAAATGCAACATCCGGTCAGCATTGCTTTTGACAAATGTTCCATTTTTTACATACGCGAGCGTCAATGTAGCCAGATACCAATCAAAGCATAGAGAGATCCGAAAGGAAAGAGGACTTGCTTGGATTAAAAGCCCTTGGTCAAAGAATTCTGATGGAAACATTGAACATTTTGTTTTGCGTGCTTCGTTGGGGACGTAGGACTTGGCTTATTCAATACAGCGCATCGTATTTGTGTTTTTTATATCCATGGTGAATGTTTTTTCATGAAATACCATACTCACTAATTGTTTTCTTTCACAAAGGCTACAAAAGATACCGAAAGACAGAACCAAACGCCTAAGTTTTCTGCTTGTTTGAGAAGACTATATTTAAACAGTATGACGATTAGTTGACAACTTCGTTTTTTACCGGGTGAAAGCTGGCTGTTTTCATAGCGTCACCACATTTGGTGTCACAGAAAACCACATCAAATATTTTGTTTCCATTTGAACTACCGAACCAGAAGCAAAAGGTACACTGAACCTAGACTTATGTTTGTCAGTGCCATATTTCAACCCTTACCCTTGCTGACACAACTCCATTTACTAACTACCTCATTGGCGAACCGAACGCGCCTGGGCAAAGAGGAGACACAACAATAATAAGTGGATTTCTCGTGTCCGTCTGTGCGTTTCCACGAGATGAATCACATGTATCACTTTGCGCATGTTGTGGTTTATACTAGAACATTATTGGGTATCATCGTCTCAATGGGTACTTTGTCTGATTCTTTTATTCTGTTGGGCACTTTGTTCCGAATGTTCCTAGTCGTGTAAATGAATCAAAACGGCGTCTTGGCAGTTTGAAACAATCGGGTATTGCACTACCCAAAATGCGCATGCTCTGGTATTGAATATAAATATCAAAACCAAATAATGTTCTAGTATATACCATGGAACGATGCCATTTATATATTGTTTGCATTCTTGTATATTTCGACAGCTCGCTAGAGCCCTATCCGGTACCGGGCAATCCTATCGTTGTTTTATTGTTTGCGTGACAGCATTCATAGCTGCCCTATCTTGGCAAACGCATGAATGATACATTTTTTTGTTCCATCCAATGGGCTAATGTGACTGTCTGTTAATTATAAAATATGGTGGGGTTTATCCAACTGCCAGGTGCATAAGTTAATATGGGAGAAACGTTACCGGGGAGGGCTCTGAATTGACAGAAAAAATTGCGTTCCAAAGCAATTGCTAGATTCTAATCGACAGGTGATTAAACGATTTACAATTTACCCACAGTTGGCATCATTAAAACGGACGGCGTCCATATCCATGACGTAGACAATACCATGGTAAATATTTGCAGTGGCAATAAGCCCCCCCCCCCCCCCTTTTTTTTTTCTGGCTTTTGAATTTCAGCTTCAAAAGTGATATAGCTACATGTGCCAATTCCAGCATCAAAAGTGATTCAGTTGTACATGTCAATTTGAAAGAAAAATTATTCATTTGTATGTGTCAATTTCTATATAATACCATTCGGTTGTATGGGTCATTGTCAGTGTAAAAGCGCATGTGTCAATTTCAGCATCAAACGTGAATCAGTCGCATCTGTTAATTTCAATATCCAAAGTGATTCAGTTGAATGTCAATTTTAGTATCCAAAGTGATCAAGTTGCATGTGTCAATTTGAGTATTCAAAGTGATTCAGTTTCATTTATCAATTTCATCAGTAAATGTGATTCAATTGCCAGTTGCACGAGGCAATTTGAGTACAGTTAATCTTCAGTTGATCAGGCCCACAGATGTTACAAAAGATTTTAGAATTACAGAGTGACACAAATTAACAAGTAACACAGAATGAACCCTATTATATCGACGGGCAGTCTCAATAACTACATTTTAAATTCCTCTATGTGTTAAATCTCTTCTGTAAATGGTTTTATGCGTAGTCAGTAACTGTTGTCGGTTACACACGTGACGGTAACTTACCCATGCATTGCCGTGAAATAGCCCGTCCTCCTCATCGGAATCTTCCCTTGCGGTACGTACCCGAACCTTAGCACCCGGTCGAGTTTCTGATGTCTGAAATGTGGAATACATGGTTGCATGAAATCACAACAGCAGCTGGGTGCTGGGGTCTTAGGTCGTTTTCGAACAACGAGAGACATGTGGCGTTCATGTGATATTCATTGTCTGTGAAAAAATCAAAAGAAAAAAAAGAAACCAAACAAACAAACAAATCCAAGAGATGAAATTCTTTGTTGGTGCCCTTTTCATCATAACTCCGGGGAGAACATGACTGGTACGCAAACAATCACAACTTATTCTGATTGACATGGAAGCCCCGTCTCGTGGCATGTCCCCAAAAGAGTCTCCAAAATGGGCAGATATCTTTAAGAAAGACAATCTCACAAGAAACCTAGCGCGTGGCATGGTTACGTGCAGGCTCAACCAATTGAATCACATGTGGAATACAAGGCAGATACTAAATTAAATGCGCGTACACTTTGGTCTCGACGGTAAATATCATAGATGTAAACTTGACACTAGTGCATTGACTCGGAACGTACCCGGGCCCCCTGCCCCCCCCCCCCCCGTCAAAATACCGAAAATTCGGGTCCTGAATCCAAGTTTTAATACCCGACTACTTTCGATATAAATAAACAAATTATAGATCCATGTATATTTCTGCCTTTTCTTTTTTCTCTCTCTCTCTCTCTCTCTCTCTCTCTCTCATGAATAGGCAGCTTGTCGAATGGTGGAATTATTAAACTGTACCTAAATAAAAGCACGTTCAAATGTGTTTCTGTGTGTCATTTCAGTAAGGTTTTTTGCCACGGGCACCCGGGTACGCGGGCCGGTTAGCCGTCATGGATCCCGGGTATTAAACATTGTTTATTTGCGGGTCCCGGACCCGACTCTTTCCCCTAACTCAATGCACTACCGGACACAGACGGTGAAACAACTCAAAGCACAATATTACAAGGTGACACAATGTGTGTGTATATTACGCTGTGTATGTATTTACATATCAAATTTGTAACTCAATCATGGGACAGCCCCCCTCCCCCTTAGTTATAATCGTAAGTAGTCAATCCTCTTGTCAGTCAACAGTTCTCTTTTTTTCCAATTTAGGCGGTACAATTACCGGTTGCCGTTCATGTGTGGCGCCAGTTACAAAACATTATCAGACGCCCCAACCCAAGAGAAAACAAACGCAAATGAGCAAAATTAATAAGGTAATGCATTTAAAGCTATTCATATACGTCATATTCCTGAATTGAATGATCAGAATTGCTCGTTTTATCCAGTTGTATCATGCGTTATTAAGTTACTTGTATTATATACATGTTCGTGTACTTTTTGCCGAGCGTACGGCAAACAGTTAAAAAATTACAAACAAACAGAAGTGAATTTTTACACTAAGGTGCGATACGTAAAGATACATACGAGTGCAGAGGGGAAAGGGAAAATGGGTATATAGAAAGCTGTGTATATATTAGAAATCCAATTGACACATTATATCATCAGCAAAATGTAGTCTCAAATACCAGTTTTACTCGCTTCCGGTTCTTTGTGTTTAATTTAGCAACCAATGAAATACCACTAATACTCACTTCATTTTGTGTCATGAGTAATTTTTAATAGTAATAGTAGAAGTTTCATTGACCCAAGGTCCATACAAAATATACAAATCAATACATAATCATGACAGTCAAGGATATATATAGCGATAACCCGATCTTTAAAAAGTAGAGTACACCACAAACAAGCTCAAGACCCTTTCCTTCTGCAAGGACAATGATATCTGGATGCAGAGTATTAATTTGGTAATGCTTAGTTCTGAGGTGGTTCACCAGAGAGCACGCCAAAATCACATACGCCTCGCTCTGCAGGTTTCTGCACATACATGGCCGACTCTCTTGTGCCGGCCGCAACCACCCAGTTTCAATTCAGAGCCGATGTTTAGTTTAAACATATTTATTTAAACTGGATTGCCCTATAGTACAATGAGACTAATACATGGGTTCTCAAGACACAAAGAGGCGCACGATATATATATATATACAGAACGCACAGGACAACACAAGGCTATGTTTACTATGCAGGTGAAGATATAATACAATCAGATAAACTCTCTGTATGACTGTACTTATAAATCAGCACCATACGATTTATTCATATTCGACACCAAAAACTATACACAAGAAATGTATAGTTATGGGTCAGATATACGAAAGAACAATATGTTTGGCTACTTTGCTCTACAAGTAAGCAAACAGAACGGCCAGTACTAACAACATAAGTTTGTACTGCATCACAAATGAAGGTATTTATGGCATCAGGTAAGTCTTTACTACCAAACAGGAGGATTTCAACTAGCCTTATATGCGCAATAGCACGAAATAAATTGGGATGCACGTGAGCACCAGGAGCTAAAACGGGGGGGGGGGGTAACAGTGTTAAGTAAGATCTCTCCAAATGGACAGTGGAGTGGGCAGAATCGACGAAAATGTATGGGATCTTCACAGGGATGAGTGCAGAGGCAAGTTGGATCAGGTAATGTGTTTACTTTATGAAGATCATAGTTCAGCTTAGAAAAACACAAGGAGCAGTTGTGTGTGGTATATGTCAGGAAACCTATTTCCGTGTGAATATCAGTGGTGAACAATGTCAATATCTACCGCGAGCAAGGTTTGTTTTAGATTCGAATTAAAGATTTGAAGAGAGAGTGAGTCTCTGATGTGGGGTGGGAGATTGTTCCATTGCTTGATGACATCAGGTATAAAGGAACTTTCCATGCGTTGAGTTTTTGCCTTATATTCGTCGAATATTTCCAGGTTGACGTAAAACACGGACATATATGTCTTATTCTGGTTTCCTTGGAAGATTCCAGGACATTTTATACATGGTGAAGAATATAAACAGGTTGGTTAATGGTGCTATCATTAGCTTTGAAGCCAGGGGTCTGGGGGTAAGGGGATTGTTCTGGTCAGATATTCATAAAAAGCTTTATATACCAGTCTTTCAAGCACTTTGGAAACGTTGCAAAGTAAGGAAATATGCGATAATTACTTATAATTTGTCTATTTGACTTTTTAAATACCGGAGATACATTTAGGAAAATATGATAGGCTAAAAATCAGTCTGAAAATTTAAGTCAATGGTTCACTGAGAAAGTCAGCAGTACGCTCCAGCAAGATATTTCCAATGTTGTCGGGATCGGAAGCAGCGGTTAGTCAGAGAGACGATAACCCCTTCTTCACATCACCCTCACTAAAAGTGATATGCAGGCATACATCAGTTCGAAAGAAAAATTCAGGCATGGGCGAGGAGTCAGTGTCAGGTAGAGTTTTGCATTGCCTTTCAAAGTAAATGTTGAATAATTCACATTTTTCTGTCAGGCAGGATATGACATTATTATTGTCGATGATGGGATGTATGTCTTGATAGATTTTAAATACCGCACATACATTGGATTTTTTCCAGGATGTAGGAAGGCTGTAAAAGACAGATTTGGACAACTTCCCACATCGATTGGAATTGATGTCTTTCTCGTTAAGTTTTAGGTTTAATTTCAGAAAATATGAGCACATCGACTGGCGACTTTTGTTAATATCCACGTTCCGTGACTTTTTAAAGAATCGATAAAACTTTCGGTCTTTTATGAATATCGAACATGGTGGCCGGGTGTATTAGAGTATCGCTTAAATCGTTTTCATCGTCGATTTGGATGCCGAATACATTTCGTTATTTCTTTACTTATCCAAGGTTTGTCATGAGGGCGAATTGTAACTTCTCTGTATGAAATAAAATATTTAATGGTAGACAGAAATAGGTAAGACCAATGTGAGACAATATCGTCGAGAAAATCAAAAGCTTCGTTGGCCGTATCCTATGGAGCGGAAGAAAGAGCAGTGTTAAGATCTTGAAAACATGCTTTGCTAAAGTCCCATAAAGGTCTCTTAAAAGTTTTATTTTTTAAAGTAAGAGAGGGAAAATGAACAAAATATAACAGAATGATCCGAGTTTGAAATGGGGTTTAACACACCACTTTCCAGGATAAATCTCGGAGAGTCAGTGGTGATTAAATTCAACAAGCTACTACCATATTCACTTACCCTGGTAGGCTCATCAATGACTTGGAAAATTTTTGCCTAGATACAAGATCAACCAGTGAGGTGTCTAGTTCCCTGTCAGCGTAATGTGAGTCCAAATCAGTACACCTATCATTAAAATCGCCAGCTAAATTCGAAGTACAGTGTAGATGGATCTTTTTCGAGTGCGGTGGTGATGGAAGTAGAAAGAGATTCAAGTAAAGTGTCACGTATTTCTGCTAGTTGACCGGGTGGACGATTGTAATTGGCAACAACTAGAGCCCAAAGACGTGCAGAAATTTTTTTATCCAGGCCATTCGCAGTTTTGGCTTTCTAAGTCATCACGCCTAGTGCATGGTAAGGACGAATGTACATGAGTTAAAACTCTACCTCCTCTACCTATTTGACGATTGCGTCTGAAGGGGGGGGGGGGTTGAATGTTCTCAATAAGCAAAAGCTGATCAGGTTATTTAAGATCTAGCCAAGTTTCAGAGATTATAATAACTTTGAAATTTACAGACTGAGCCAACATCTGAATCTCTTCTAATTTTCCAGTATTCTTCACACTTCGGACATGAGAGACTTTTAAGTAATTATTTGGTGGCGCATGAGTAGGGCTGAGGCCAGGATGTATATCAGTTGCTGACATAATGAATTTACAAAAGATCAGAATTTGACAGAGAGCCTTAACCTCCTAATAGATCTGCGTGTTTACTCCGGTATATAGGTAGACCTATTTCTGAACTATATAAGACGAGGCTGTAGACCTGGATTCATTTCCTCATATGTCAAATTTTTAGACCTGGTTGACATTTTTACAGACTCGTAAAGATTTTCCCAGCCAAGGAAGAAAAAATATTGCAAGGTGATATTTAATTTAGAAACCTGTGGGTGCTAGTTCTATCAGAGTGTGTGAAATACAAAACAAACATAAAGAAATCGCCCTGCAAACCTTGTCTTGCGACAGTCATTTTGTCCACAACAACAAAAAAGAAAAAGAAAAAGAAAAAGAAAAGAAAAGAAAAGAAAAGAAAAGAGAAGAGAAGAGAAGAGAAGAGAAGAGAAGAGAAGAGAAGAGAAAAGAAAACAAAAAAGAAGAGAAAAGAAACGTTTTTGTAACCCTGTAAACTTTTAATTCTCTCCACTTTAATTTGCGCATTACGGACTTCGGCAACCCAATAAAATACCAGTTTTACTTCTTCCAGTTTGTGTTCTGAGTGATTTGGCAACCCTCTAAAATACTACTAGCTACAGTTTTTGTACTGTGCAATTGAGAAACCGTGGATAAAACAGTCTACTCACTTCAGTTTGTGTCCTGTGCAGTCTAGCAACCCTAGCTTTAGACTTGCTGCTTGTATCTCCAATCAGCCATGCTCTCATGCGGTTTTCAAGATTTGACAACACCGGGTCACTGGTTTGGTAATCTAAGTCCAAGTCACGTTCATCCTGTTCGTAGTCATCCTCCTCATACTTGTTGCCGTGAATTGTGTTGCCACGCGTTCCCGTCAAATGAGAGTATGTTCCTGCGCCAAATCCCCTCTTCCTACCGGGATGTTGCCTTGCCCGTTGCGCGATGGCTCGTTGTCGTATTCGATAAAATACTGTTCCAGGTCCATACAAATCAATCAGCGGCCCACGAGGGGGCACAAATTCTTCGAAATATTCAGCAACAGTTTTTCCGTGCCTTGGCTTATCCTGTTTCTCAGAGTATCGTGTGCCATTTTGTACCGCCCTCTGTTGGTTGTATATCTGAACTTTAGTATACAGACACTTCAACAGAGGCACGTGCTTTTCTAAATGTTTTGATAGTCTTGGCAACAGACGCATTTCCAGACTGGCTTTCATTGCCTCTATTGATTTGGGGTTCCGTTTTACAAGCAGTCGCTCGTAGTGTTTCATTTCCAGTACAAGAACTTCAGTCTTTTGAGTACATATCGCAGTTTGCATGGACGTATCCAGATCAAGCAGTATTTCAATGTCCCCTGGAATAAGACAACATGATGATGATGATGATGATGATGATGATGATGATGATGATGATGATCGTTGCCGTCGTTGTAATCATCATCATCACAATCATCGTCTATCGTTCTTTTTATTCCAAACCATCGTGACCGTTTTACCTAAGTTGTAATGAAATAAATTGATTTGAAAATAAAGTGTAGACTACGTACTCACCAAAGAAAAACTGATCTAACCCCGATTTAGTCCAACTTGGAACATTGCCGAACTTTTAATCAATAGTTTGGAGTATAACATAATCCATTCTTTTACCCTGAAAATGGATTAAATGCTGTCTCAAACTTTGACTACTTGCCACTCACCTAAACGTAACCCTAAAATTCAGCAACATATCATGGAATGACCATCATGTTTTTGATACGCTGTCGGGTCAAGGATGAAACAATCAAAGGTCAAAAATGTTAGCCTTGGGTTGCCTAGAAACCCCAACTAAAAAAAAACAAACAAACAAACAAACAAAAACAAAAAACACGAACAGACAAGAAAAAACAACAAAGAAAGAAATCAGGCATGTACATCTTTAGAGCCAAGCCAAGGCCACTGGGATTTTACATAGCAGTAGAGATTCACACTTTCTGTGAATCTAAATCTGTATCTGAATCTGAACCATTTTCTGAAATTCATGTCAGGTGGGGAAAACTATACACTAAGGCTGGTAAGGTAAGAGATGATAGCAAAGCTGCACCATTACTGGCAGAGTGAAATGAATGACAATCGGGGAAGTTAGACCAGATGCAGGCTCAGCCAAACAGAAGGCCAGGCCCATGACGTAGGAAACCTTGGGTATGCTGGATCGAGATAATACCTGGGTTGATATAACAGGCTCGGCAAGACCACTTGCCAAGTAACACCTGACCATAGCTATACCTGGATGGGGAAATGCAGGGTCTATAGAAGGGTCCGCTCTCAAGGTTTGAAATGTGTCTGTCCTCCAAGACAGAGAAAAACCTAAGGAAGGATGGGCTTAATCTGGCTTCTGGACTAGGTAGAGGTACTACGGTATGGTAGTTTCAGCAAGTTGCCATGGATCAGGGACCCCCTCGCCCACTGGGTCAATAGATTCTAGGCAGGATGGGACTTTTGGTGATTCCCGCAACCAGCCTGGCCAGAGCTCAGTCTTCTGCTTAGTACACTACTAAGGGACCAGGATGTGCAATAATATCATGGAAGTTCATGGAAACACAACATCCCTACCTCCTAAAGGCAAATTCTCCAGGTGGGATGTGTAACCCAACATGATACTGGATGATCTGTTATGCCCTGCTTAACTTGTTGGGGGTACAGCGATAAAAAGAGGCAACAAAGTCAGTACTTCGGCTCCCAAATGAAATCCGAGTCAGATCTGAGGGGCGTGCATCTGACAAATATCATTTACCTGGTGTGCTGACCAGCTGTTGCAAACCTCACTAGGCAACAAAGCGGTATATGCAAAAGACTAAAACATATCAGAGTGCAAATAGCACTGAGAGAAAAATGGGGGTAAAATGTATCAGAGCTATGTTTCCAGCTTGTTGAGGCCAGATGAGCTGCCATATGTCTAGCCGAATACAGCACATCATTGTTTCTCTCTTGGTTCTAGGAAGGGATTACCATATTGTGTTCCACAAGTATTGTATTCGAGCATAGATTCAAATGGCTTGGATAAAAAGTTCAATAAATATGCCTTCATATATATTAAATATAATCCCTGAGAAAGTGAATGTTAGCTAGGGTTACACATATGATATATCTAATGTAAGGAAACAGTAAAGTCTCTGTTTAATTTTTATGGCACATATTATCACAGACGAAAACTTTATGCGACAATCTGTCATTGTTTATTGTTTTCAATAACTAACAACGGCAAATTTCAGACTAAAAAGGCTGGTCTGAACTGGACATTTTGTGTGGTCACATATAATTTCCATATAATAAGCGCAACAACTGGACAGGACAGAAGACATGATCAAATCAATTGTACCAAAAGAAAAAATTTAAAAAAGATATTCTACCACATATATACTAGGCATTTTCCT